>JAJHSJ010000014.1:2219126-2425383 GCA_021015155.1 Magnolia officinalis
TTTTTACCATGGGCCATATGGGATCCATCCCACGAGATGGACGGTCGGGATCGATGGTCAACCATTTAGTTGTGCATGGTCATATAAAGGGCTTTCTAGCCAGTTTCAGAGAAAGAAAAGTTGGCCGTCCCTTCAGTGGGCCTTACTGCGACGACCACCCTTCTTGAAAAGAAGGCTGATCTGCTTACTAGGTGGGCCCCACCTGCATGTTGAGTCAGACCATCGGTTGTCTATTATTCAAATAGGGTGGCCCACCTGATCATTTTAATGGTTTGAAGGTTTGTATGGACACAAATCTTCTATGATATTGCATAAATGAGCCAACCGTTTTTGGGTCCACCATGTTGTATATATTAAATCGACTCTGTTCATCAAGTGTTCTTCCCAATCCTAAGTCTATGGGGCGAAAAAAAAATTCAGATCCATAACTTAGGTGGGCCACACCACTGGTAACAACGACGATGGGACACCAATGGTAGGTTTGTGTGTGAGCCACCATGGAGTGTATCTTTCATAAGTCCATTCATCAGGTATGAATCACTAGGATGGAGGAAATATAAAAAACCAGCTTGATGCAAGGTCAGCGGACCATATGAAATTTGAAGCTTAGGCGCATTTTTACATTTTTCCCTTAGGTGTGGCCCATTTGAGTATTTTATAAGATTTATCTTGTGTATTTACGGTGAAAATAAATTTTATCACCTGATGTACGGATTAGATTAGGGATTTAGGTTATAGTGGCCACGTTCTGCCTAAATCAAGTGCTGTAGATGATTCGGGTCCGGGTTCTGTCGGGTAACTAGAGGACTTGCGAGGAAACGGAGACTTTAAAATCGAGTCAACCACCAAAATCTGTTCTAGAAGCGGAGTTATCTGATAATCCGCAGAGCATTGAAGATCCATACACCTTCACACAATTATTATATATCTGAACATATGTTTCTAAATCCAACCGTCCAATTTATATTTATTAAACGATCCTAGCAACTAATAGTAAAATTCCTGAACTTAACTAACATTATTTATGACTTTAAGTGTCTATCACAATCCCGTAAATCGTGAATTTATTTTCATCCATTCGTTGTAATTGAGGTATGGCCCACCATAATTAGAGTTTCTAACGGTTTTGATTGAGCTACATGGATAAAACCTCGAGCAATCTCAGTGCATGTGTATGAATCCTCAGATAGGTCTCGTAGTATAAGGGAGATTTATTTTCTACTCTGGTAGAATTTGATGTCCCATACGCGTGCACTCATGAGGTGTGGGTATGACATAGTGACAGAGATTTAAGTTATATATAAGCCGTGAAAAACGTGGGTCATATTTTGGATATTTTATAACCCAAAAATCAGATTGATCAGATAAAAATAACATCTGATTAATGAACATTTATTTCTTGATTTCATCCCCTTGATTATTTCTTATCAACCGTCTATTTATACATCCAATATCAATGATATAAAACATATTATTAAATCTTTATTTTATGATATATATAAATAAATTCAGAGGCACATTTTTGACGGTTCAATTTATTTAAAAATGTCATACCTTACAAAAAATACGTCTGACTGTGTATGAACCATCACACCATTTAAGAGTACCAAACTAACCTCTTCCGGAAATTAAAACACATGAAAAAGCCCCCACCAAATCCAACCCCACGTGACGACTTTTCCATCCGCGTAGGCCCGTATCTCAGCCAATCTTCCTTCGCCACGTGTCCTTTCATTTTCAGACACGCTTCCATGCCCATAGCAGAGCAACCGAACAGAGTATAAATAAGAAGAGCCGTTTTTTAGTATCTACAATCAAAATTCTCTCCGAATCTCCCGCCGAAAAGTGTACTCCACGTGTCAGCACCACAGCCGTTGATCTTACCTGAAGAAATGGTGAAACCGTCGTCTGAGAAGCACGCCGGCGATGCTGAATTCCGGTACAGAGGCGTCAGGAAGAGGAAATGGGGAAAATGGGTGTCAGAAATCCGATTGCCGAACAGCCGGGAACGGATATGGCTGGGATCTTACGACACGCCGGAGAAGGCGGCGAGGGCGTTCGACGCCGCCGTATATTGCTTACGTGGCAGGAAGGGGAAATTCAATTTCCCCGACAACCCGCCGGAGATCTCTGGCGGCGGGTCGCTCAATCCGACGGAGATCCAAGCAGTCGCCGCAAGATTCGCCAACGGCGCGCCGCCATTGCCGGATAACGACACGTCGTCGGGATCCAACAGCAAGAATCCGGCAGCGGAGCTCAACCCGACGAGCAATTGGTTTTTTTCCAATTCGATAGAGCAAACGGAATTCGGTGGGCGTATGTCAGATTTGGAAGCATTTCCGGCATTCGACTATTTTACGGAGGGGATTTTTACGGCCGCGCCGCTACCGGAAATGGATTCTTTGGCTGAGGAAGGCGGTGGGGATTTCTCTCAGGATTCGTTTCTTTGGAATTTTTGAGTAGTCGGAAAAGTGGAATCCCGGCGTGTTTTTGGTGGCTGGTGGTTCTGACTCCTTCCCCGGAAAATGACGTTCTCCGGCAGATGGCCGAGCTTTTTTAAATTGTGCCATCAGCTTATGGTTTGTAATTTGGAGTAAGATACTGATATTGAGACCCTAGTTTTTAATATCTATGGTCCTTTCGTCATACTCCATAGGCGATTTGGATAGGTCTTGAATATTATTGTACACCTGAAAATGATGTATTATAGAAAATTGTATTTTGTTGAGAAATAGGTTTGAAATAAATATATTATTTTTTGTAAATTTAGAGTACATGGAGTATTTTATAATTTCAAGTCAATCTATCAATTACTGTGCTAAGTGCCCTTTGGTGGACCCTCTTCATGGGACTCTGTACGTTGAACTATGTGGGGTCCACTGTGATGTATATGTCTTATCCTGGCTGTCTATTCGTTTTTCTATATTATTTTAGGGCATGGACCCAAAATTGAAGTATATATATTCAAAGCTAAAGTGGAGCACATTAGGGGAAAATAGTTGGAATTGAACGGCTATAGTTGAATCAAGTTGATATTTATGTTTTCCCTAGTTCATGTGTGTGTGACCTTATGAATGAGTTGGATGAGAAATAAACATCAGCATGGGCTTAGGATTTATTTTTATTTTTATTTTTAAATAGTAGGGCTCTCAATCCCTCTCCTTTTCTAGGTTTGAAATTTGGATATGTTTTTTTTTTTTTTAATTTAAATTTAAATTTTATTTTTTTACTCATTCCCTAAAATGAAAATGATCGGCGAGACAATGCATGGCATGGATATAAAATAGATATATTAAGGTGGGCCCATGATAGGGGATGCACCGTCTTAGGTGAGGCCACATGATAATCTACTCTCCATGGACCCTATGTCTTGTATAGCTTAGATCAATTATCAAACCTCTATTGTAATCAATGTGTGTATGTTTAAGCTTTTTTATATGGAAAATGGCACCTTGAGGTTGACTTCTATGGGCTCCACCATAATGTGTGTTGAACATCCGCACCTTGCATTTGGTGGCTCCCCTTTAAGTTTTGGGATATCCCAACAATCAGCATATCTGGAACCCAAGTGGGACATAGGTAGAAACCGCATGAAATCATACATAGAACATGCAAAAAGCATTTGTTAGGATGTAATAGCCCGACCCTTTAATGCTTGAGTATTGGATGTTTTTTGGGGTTACATAGAAGATTTTTCAAATAGGCATATAGTCGCCCATGTAAGCACTCGCGAGTCCAAAAGACTTATAGAAATAAGGCAAAACCTTAAATTTAAGAGCTCGAACCTCAATGAACTTTATGCACAACACGCCATTAATGTAGAACCAGTTGTGGGACCTAGATCTCTCGGATCACTGGTCCATGCACCTGAATGTCTGGTTAGGTAGAATCTACCATAAAATACATCGAATTGAATATTCAGCCCAAAGGGTCAACCTACGAGATGCAGTTGATTAGTCCCTAATAATTGGTCAGTCGAAATCTTCATTTGATCTCATAAAAAATTAGAACCGTAACAACTCATTTTTTTTATGGGAATTAGCCCCACTGTCCGTTTGCATGTGGCCCACTTGAGTTTTGGATCGGCCTCATTTTTTACCTTACATGTTCTCTTGGCCAGGCCGAGATAATGGACGGAGTAGATTTATATTATCGCAGTGCGACCCACCATATCTTTAAAAAAATAATAATAAAATAAAAATAAAAAGTTAAATCTTTCGCACGACTAAACCACTTTCTCCACTTTCCTTCCTTTTTATACGGTAATGGCCGTCGAACCTCCCACTAAATGAAACCGTCCCATAACCCCCACTCCTCCATTCCATTACGCACTCTTTTATAAAAAAAATAATAATAAAAAAAAATAAAAATAAAAAAAGAGAGAGAGAAAGAAAACGAAGGAATCAATCAAATCAAATTAGAGAGAGGGAGATAGAGAGAGCTCTGTAGATCAAGAAAGAGATTAAAGCGGGCTGGATCATCGGACTTTTAAGGTAGGTGATTTTAATCTGAAATTTATCATTTTTAGTTATTTATTATGTTTATTTAATCCAAAATTTTCGTGGAAATATTATTGTCCGTTGAATTTTTATGTAGGGAATCTACTCATTTATGAATTTCTATTTTTTCTAATATTTAATACTGAAATAATTTATATATATAAATAAAATAAAATAAATTTACAGAATAAAATAAATAGTTTATTTAAGATTATTTTATTAATTCTTAAATGTTTTGTTAAAAAAATTAATTAAATTAAATTTCAAATAAATTATAATACCTTACATATATGTATAATATTTTACAGTACAAACAAAATATATAATTAATTATTTAAAATATTGATGATTCATTATACAGAATTGTGAATATAAGTGATATTAGATTGATAAGTATATATAAACAAATATAATTATGAAAATAAAATAAAAATATATAATAATAAAAATAAAATATAAATTATATAATTGTAATATGTAAACAGTATTAATACGATATATAATAATATATAAAATAAAATAAAATAAAATAAAAGAGTTTATAAGATCATTAAAGTATAGTAAAATATAAATATTATGTTTTATAATAATATAGTAACAACACATTATAATTGAAGGTTTAAAAGAAAAAAGACATAACATATAACATAATAAAAGTAAACAGGTGTAAGATAACATTATATTACATAATTAATACATAAGTATTTATGTATTTATTTATGATTAGTTATAAATAACAAAATAGAAAAGTTTATTTGATAACATATAAAAGTTTGTAATAAATATAATTTATTATTTTTAAAAATTATATAAATGTTAACATTAACAATTTAACATAAAAGTAAAAGTAAATTTATTAATTTAGATAGTCAATTATAAAACAAGGTTAATCATATTGACATAATGTTGTAACAAATAATTTATATAATAATAATAGTATCCAAAGTCCAAATTAATATCTTTTTAACCTTATTCAATTTAGATTTAAAAATAAATAATAATAAAATTCTGAATTTAGATTTAAATAGTTAGATTAAAATAATAATAATAATAATAATAAATTATCAAATAATAATTTAATTACATTATTAATGTTATATTATAGAAATTAATGTGATAATTTTTGTTTCTGTAAAGATTAAAATCTAAATTTTAATTCTAAAATTTAAAGAGTTAATTAAATTAAATTTAAATGAACTTAAGTTTAAGAAAATTTTCAAAATTTTGGAATTGAAACTAAAATTTCTTGTACATTATTTCACAGAAATTTCTAAATTAAATAATAGTAAAATAATATTTTATTTAAGTATTTGAATTATTAAAGTTTCAACAAAAATTTAAATCTAGAATCATTAATTAGAATTATATTATTGATATTTTTTTGTTGTGAAATAATTATTAATCTTACATGTATGTTTACCATTCATTGAACATTAAATTTTATTATGTTGGATGTAACGTAAGCAAGTAGGGTAATTGTGTCCCTTTGGTGAAAGACCCTAAATTAGCAAGTAGGACAATCGTGTCCCTTGGGTGAGAAACCCTAAAGCCAGCAAGTAGGGCAATTGTGTCCATTGACTGAAAGACCCTAGAACCCATTGGATCCTTTGGAGTCTTCTTTGTGTACGACGTATGAGTACAATTGTGTGCGTGGACATACGTCAGAGGTACAGTTGGAGTAGTAGTTTGACCAGCTAACGTATAAATGGGTCCATCACCATGACGTACCAGTGCGTGGGCGTTAATGCAATGTGACCATATGCTTAGGTACGGTGTTGTAAGAAATAATACAAATGTTATGAGTATTCATGGAAATATCACATGCATCGTAAATTTTTCAATTCTGTTGTTAGATTTTATTATATGTATTCTATTTCCTACATTGTTATAAAATTAGCAAGTAGGACAATCATGTCCCTTGGGTGAGAAACCCTAAAGCCAGCAAGTAGGGCAATTGTGTCCATTGACTGAAAGACCCTAGAACCCATTGGATCCTTTGGAGTCTTCTTTGTGTACGACGTATGAGTACAATTGTGTGCGTGGACATACGTCAGAGGTACAGTTGGAGTAGTAGTTTGACCAGCTAACGTATAAATGGGTCCATCACCATGACGTACCAGTGCGTAGGCGTTATGAGCAACGTGACCATATGCTTAGGTACGGTGTTTGTAAGAAATAATACAAATGTTATGAGTATTCATGGAAATATTCAATGCATCATAAATTTTCAATTCTGTTGTAGATTTTATTATATGTATTCTATTTCCTTCATTGTTATAAAATGATTATAGTCTGAACATGTTAAATTTTGGGTAAGAAATGACCTTACTGGGCTGTTATGCTCATCCTACTAAAACAAATGCACAGGTGCAGAGTTGGAATACTATGAGCAGATGGGCCTCTACCATTAGCTTTATTTTTAAAAAAATTAGGTTTAGTTTTAATTCAATTCAGTTTTTTTTTTTTGTTATTTAGGTTTAGTTTATGTTCAAATTTCAATGTAGAAAGGACAAACTACCAAAAGAGTTGAATTTAATAAACATTTCACTTGTATTTTTCTTTTAGATGACGTTGAGTATCGATTGAATTTGATTGAATCAATTGGATTGTAACAAATGTCATTATATTATAACTCACACCTTGGAATTCGGGTCCCGAAGACCTTATTCGGGTACTCGAATTTCGGAGCGTGACAGTTTGGAATCAAAGTCAGGTTAGATTAAAATTGTGGAACTAAGGTTGTCTTTAGAATTAGTGACCCAAACATAAATCCCTTTGCTTTTATGTTAGAAAAAATAGAAATATAAATTTAAGGATCATTACATTATTTGAACATCATATATAATCTTATTTAGGCTTGACATTGAACTAATAACCCAAATCTGGACCCTAAGGAATTTTTAAGAAATTTTAGCATACTACGTTAAATTAGACAACAATAGTAAGCAGAAAATACTTAACTTGCAAAAGTCATAACTAATTAATTAAAATTTCTTTTAAGTTGATTCAAAATTTCAGTAGTAGATTAACAAGTGTAGTTTCAGTAAAAAATAATTCAAAAATGTATATATGGGTTTATCTTTTACCAATATTAAGTTATGTGTATACTAGTCAGAAATAGTTTATTTCTGGACATACCTAATTATCTAAATTTTAGAAATTTTTAAAACTTTATATTAAGCTGAAATTTTATAGAATTATAGTAGACTCATATAAGTATCCTCATAAAAATTTTTAGATCAATCCGATGCTTATAAGTATTAGAAACATTAACGGGAATAGTAGTCTAAGAATCTGAATTTTCTGCACTACAACCTTGATTCATGTTATTGCCTGAATTCTCTTAGTCTTTATATGTTAGTCTTTTAGATCATAAAATCTTTCTTACAATCCAATAAATTCTTCATGCTCCTATAGACCTTAAATAGTATGCACTCCATTAATGATACTTAGAATTCAATTTAGTTACTACAACCTACCTTGGTTGTCATACACTAAGCCTACATGTTTAATTAATCGTAGATTGTAGCGGATCAAAACATTGATGTCGGAGCCACATTAGGAGCTCCTGGTCCCAATACCACTGAAAATAGGGTCACTTATGGGTGGAATTCTTAGGGCCATAGGTGATCTTACGGCTCTTGTGGGCTATCAGATAAGACAAACTCAAGCGAAAGGTCAAATCCAAACTGTTCACGTAGCTAACGAAGGGATAGGAACTTTATTGGAAAGGTTTAAAAGACAGAGACTGCCTGTATTTAAGGGTGGGCCTGACCTATCTGAGGCCGAGGTGTGGAAGAAATAGATTGATAAGATATTCACAGTTATGAAGTGTGATGAATACCAGAAAACAGAATTGGTTATTTACATGCTAGAAGGGGAGGCAGATCATTGGTGGGACTCAGCTGTTAGGATGAACCCGAGTGTTAAAGTCTGGACCTGGGCCTAGTTTTGTGAGAAGTTTGATAATAAATACTTTCCCTTATATGTGAAAAATCAAAAAGCAAAAGAATTCATGAAAATTGGAGCAGGGTGATATGACGGTGCGTCAGTATGATGCTAAGTTCACGGAGTTATCGCAATTTGCAACTTTTCTGGTGTCCGATGAAACCCGTAAGGTACAAAAATTTGAGGAAGGTCTGAGAGCCTCTATTCGTAGCCGATTAGCCCCTTTCGTAAAGAAGACATATGCCGAAGTGTTGAAGCGTGCCTTAGCAGTGGAGAAAGACATCAACGAATATTGGAAGAATCGTGATCAGAGGAATGACATAAAAAGTGGTGCTAGAACTACTACACATATATCTCCAGTTTAGCAAGATGCAGCTAAGAGACAGAGAACAACATCGATATCGATGACCAGACCGACGACAGCACTTCCTGCACCACGATTTTTGGGATTTTGCTATAATTATGGATTCGAGGGCCACAGTTCTCCTTTTTGTTCCAGACCACAGCACACTCAGTATCCATAAAGGTCAGGACCTTCACATCAGTCTTTCAAGCCTCCCCAACAACATGCGCCGCCGTCTATGTCACAACGACCTCCACTACATCCTTCAGCATCACAACCTTCCCCGAGACCACCTCAGCCATATGCACAGGGGCCGCTACAGTCATACTCAAGGCCACCACAGTAAGGACCTTCGTCGGTATATCAGAGACCACCTCAGCAGCCGCCACCACAGGTTAGACCTCAGCAGTACCAGCAGTCGAGGCAGGGAGTTCAGGTACCACGACCACAAGCTGAAGACCGAGTCTACGCCCTAGTACAGTCAGGAGACGACACAGTGCAGCTGTACGAGAATTTGGTGCAACAATACGAGGGCCCAATTCAAAGTTATGATGTTTCAGCACAGTCTGAGGATGGAGAGACCCAGACTTATGATGATGCCGCATCCTTATATGAGGATCCAGCACCTCCAACAGATGACATTATTCAGCCTGACATCGAGGCTAGCAGCGATGTAGTCGAAGGTACCATCGTCATTTATTCATCCTTAGCTAGAGCGTTATTTAACTCTGGAGCATCGCATTTATTTATTTCTTACTGTCTTTTATGCTCGCTTGGGTTATCTTCTACTCCCTTAGATAAAAAGTTAACAGTAGCAAACCCCCTTGGTAATTCAGTGGACCTAAGTCAGATTTGTAAATCTTGTCCGATCATGATCGTAAACGTAAATTTACCAGCTAATCTCATAGTTATGCCGATGCGAGAATACGATGTTATATTGGGGATGAATTGGTTATCTTTATATCGGGCAAAAATCGATTGTTTTAGGAAGATGGTCATATTAAATATCGATGGGCGAGCACCGTTACAATTTCATAGGACACGAAGAAAGGGAGCACCGGTTAGTTTGTCAGCCATCTCGGAAGTTGAACCTCAAGGAGTAAAACAAATTTCGATTGTTAATGAATTTTCAGAAGTATTTCAAGATATTCCTGGCTTACCGTCAAAGAGAGATGTTGATTTCACAATCGATCTGGTACCTGAGACTGCACTAATCTCAAGAGCACCATACTATATGACACCTGTTGAATTGAGAGAATTAAGGGAGCAACTTCAGCAGCTCCAAGACCAAGGCTTCATTAAGGCTAGTACGTCGCCGTGGGGTGCACCAGTATTATTTGTAAGAAAGAATGATGAGTCTTTGAGGCTATGCATTGATTACCGTCAACTTAATAAAGCGAATATCAAGAACAAGTACCCGCTGCCGAGGATAAATGATTTATTCGATCAGTTGAAGGGAGCTAAATATTTCTCAAAGATAGACCTACGGTTTAGATATCATCAGTTGAGGATTAGAGATGAAGATGTACCCAAGACTGCCTTTAGGACTCGGTACGGACATTATGAATTTCTAGTGATGCCCTTCGGACTAACGAACGCTCCAGCAGTATTCATAGACCTCATGAACAGGGTCTTTAAACCCTATTTGGATTGATTCGTGATAGTGTTCATATATGATATTTTAATTTACTCCAAGACGTAAGAGGATCATGCTGAACACCTTCGAATAGCTCTTCAGACTCTAAAGGACAGTCAGTTGTATGCTAAAGCTTCAAAATGTGACTTTTGAAATAATGAAGTAAAGTTTTTGGGGCACGTGGTATCAGAAAAAGGAGTGTCAGTAGATCCATCGAAAGTCGAAGCAGTGTTAAATTGGGAGCAGCCCACCAATGTGACGGAAGTGCGCAGTTTTTTGGATTAGCTGGTTATTATAGAAGGTTCATTGAGGGATTCTCCAAGATAGCAAGGCCGTTGACTAACTTGACCAAGAAGGGCACTTCTTTTAAATGGAATGAAAATTGTGAGTACGCTTTCTCTGAATTGAAGAAGCGATTAACGGAAGCCCTAATGCTTTCCTTACCAGCAGAAGGGGAGAGATTTGTGGTATATACTGATGCATCTTATCAAGGGTTGGGATGCGTACTGATGTAAAGTAGTAAAGCAATAACATTCGCGTCAAGGCAGTTGAAACCTCATGAGCAGAATTATCCCACTCATGACCTAGAACTTACAGTTGTAGTGTTTGCCTTAAAAAATTGGAGGCATTATCTTTATGGTGAGCAGTTTGAACTGTACTCGGATCACAAAAGTTTAAAGTATCTTTTTGATCAAAAAGATCTAAATATACGACAGAGGAGATGGATGGAATTCTTGAAGGATTATCATTTCGACATCTGCTATCATCTAAGCAAGACGAATGTCGTAGCCGACGCGTTAAGCAGGAAGACACACAAGTTGGTAGCAAGTTTAATGATTAAAGAATGGGAGATGCTTGATGTAGTTAAAGATTTTGAAGTCAGACTTCGTATCGATGAACCTCGGGCTTATATCAGTAATTTAGTAGTGCAACCCACTCTAGTTAGTAATTTCTTAATTAGCCATTTACATTAGCCCTTTAATTCTTATATTAGGATGTAGTTTTTAGGATTTTTCTTTTCTAGGTACGACGAATAATAGAAGTGCAGAAGAATAACGCATGGCTAAAAAGAGAAAATAACAGAAGAAGTAGGAAAGGATAACTCGGAGTGGCAAGTAGAGTCTGATGGTGGGGGTCAGATTTCAAGGGAGGTTATGTATTCTAGACATATCTGAATTGAAGCAAGAAATCTTATATGAGGCGCACCTTATAAAATTCACCATCCACTCAGGAAGAACCAAGATGTACTGTGATGTACGACGACAATATTGGTAGAGTAATATGAAGAGGGAGATAGGCAACTACGTTGCAAGGTGTCTTACTTGTCAGCAGGTTAAAGCGGAGCATCAGAAGCCGTCGGGACTTTTACAACCGTTACAGGTCACAGAGTGGAAGTGGGAGCATATATCGATGGATTTTATTGTCGGACTACAAAAAAAAGTCGTCATCATGATGCGATATGGGTGATCATGGATCGACTAACAAAATCAGTACACTTTCTTTCTATATGTATTTCTTCATCCCTAGATGACTTAAGCAAGCAGTATATCAAGGAGATTGTTAGGCTTTATGGCATTCTTATGTCCATTATATCCGATCGAGACCCTGGGTTTACATCACGCTTTTGGATGAGTCTTCAGAAGGCATTGAGAACGGCGCTAAACTACAACACAAATTTTCATCTGTAGACTGACGGTCAAACGGAGCGAGTAAATCAAATCCTCGAAGATATGCTTCGCAGCTGCATTCTTGACTTCAAGGAAAATTAGGACGACCACCTCTATTTAGTAAAATTCACCTACAGCAATAGTTTCCAGTCCAGTATTGGTATGACGCCATTTGAAGCTTTATTTGGAAGACCCTGCAGATCACCAAGTTGTTGGACCGAGGTAGGTGAAAGAACATTGTTGGGACTGAAATTAGTGCAAGAGACATCCGAGAAGATTGCCATCATCAAAGAACGTCTACGTACCGCTCAGAGTCGCCAGAAGAACTACGCCGACAATCGCCGAAAGAACTTGGAGTTCGTCATAGGAGACCATGTTCTCCTTAAGGTATCCCCGATGACAGGAGTTATGCGATTTGGGAAGAAAATAAAATTGGCACCACATACATTGGACCTTTCAAAATCTTGCAGAAAGTAGGCCTCGTAGCCTATAGACTAGCCTTACCTCCTCAACTTTGGTGTCCATGACGTATTTCATGTATCTATGCTTCGGAAGTACGAGAGAGATGCATCGCATATCATTGACTGGGAGCCGTTGAAAATCTGGGAGGACGTTTCATACATAAAGCAACCGATTCGTATCATCGATAAGAAGGAGCAAGTACTTCGAACAAGATCAATACCACTCGTGAAGGTTCAGTGGGGGCATCATGGCAGAGGACGAAGCTTCGTGGGAGCGAGAGGATGAAATCCGAGAGAAGTACCCTCATCTCTTCATATGATAGGTATGTTAAATTTCAGGGATGAAATTTTGTTAAGGGGGGTAGAATGTAACAACCCATTTTTTTTATGGAAACTAGCCCCACCGTCCGTTTGCATGTGGCCCACCTGAGTTTTGGATCAGCCTCGTTTTTTGCCTTACATATTCTCTTGGCCAGGTCGAGATAATGGAAGGAGTAGATTTATATTATCACAGTGGGACCCACCATATCTTTAAAAAATAATAATAATAATATAAAAATAAAAAGTTAAATCTTCCGTACGACTAAACCACTTTCTCTACTTTCCTTCCTTTTTGTACGGTAATGGCCGCCGAACCTCCCACTAAATGAAACCGTCCCATAACCCCCACTCCTTCATTCCATTACGCACTCTTTTATTTCAAAAAAAAAATGAGAGAAAGAAAACGAAGGAATCAATCAAATCAAATTAGAGAGAGGGAGATAGAGAGAGCTCTGTAGATCAAGAAAGAGATTAAAATAAGGCCGGATTATCGGACTTTTAAGGTAGGTGATCTTAATATGAAATTTATCATTTTCAGTTATTTATTATGTTTATTTAATCCAAAATTTTCATAGAAATATTATTGTCAGTTGGAATTTTTATGTAGGGAATTTATCATTTATGAATTTCTAGTTTTTTCCCAATATTTAATACTGAAATAATATATATATAATTATATATATATATATATATATATATATAAAAAAAATAAATTTACAGAATAAAAAAATAGTTTATTTAAGATTATTTTATTAATTCTTAAATGTTTTGTTAAAAAAATAATTAAATTAAATTCTAAATAAATTATAATACCTTACATATATGTATAATATTTTACAGTACAAACAGAATATATAATTAATTATTTAGAATATTAATGATTCATTATACAGAATTGTGAATATAAGTGATGTCAGATTGATAAGTATATATAAATAACTATGATTATGAAAATAAAATAAAAATATATAATAATAAAAATAAAATATAAATTATATAATTGTAATATATAAACAGTATTAATATGATATATAATAATATGTAAAATAAAATAAAATAAAATAAAAGGGTTTATAAGATTATTAAAGTATAGTAAAATATAAATATTATGTTTTATAATAATATAGTAGTAACACATTATACTTGTAGGTTTTTTTTTTTAAAAAAGACAAAATATATAACATAATAAAAGTAAACAGGTGTAAGATAACATTATATTACGTAATTAATACATAAGTATTTAATGTTATTTATATGATTATGTTATAAATAACAAAATAGAAAAGTTTTATTTGATAATATATAAAAGTTGTAATAAATATAATTTATTATTTTTAAAAATTATGTAAATGTTAACATTAACAATTTAACATAAAAGTAAAAATAAATTTATTAATTTAGATAGTCAATTATAAAACAAGGTTAATTATATTGACATAATGTTGTAACAAATAATTTATATAATAATAATAGTATCCAAAGTCCAAATTAATATCTTCCTTAACCTTATTCAATTTAAATTTAAAAATAAATCATAATAAAATTCTAAATTTATATTTAAATAGTTAGATTAAAATAATAATAATAATAATAATAATAATAATAATAATAATAATAATATTTAAATTATCAAATAATAATTTAATTACATTATTAATATTATATTACAGAAATTAGTGTGATAATTTTTGTTTCTGTAAAGATTAAAATCTAAATTTTAATTCTAAAATTTAAAGAGTTAAATAAATTTAAATGAACTTAAGTTTAAGAAAATTTCAAAATTTTGAAATTGAAACTAAAATTTCTTGTACATTATTTCATAGAAATTTCTAAATTAAATAATAGTAAAATAATATTTTATTTAAGTATTTGAATTATTAAAGTTTCAACAAAAATTTAAATCTAGAATCATTAATTAGAATTATATTGTTGATATTTTTTTTGTTGTGAAATAATTATTAATCTTATATGTATGTTTGTCATTCATTGAACATTAAATTTTATTATGTTGGATGTAACGTAAGCAAGTAGGGCAATTGTGTCCCTTGGGTGAAAGACCCTAAATTAGTAAGTAGGGCAATCGTGTCCCTTGGGTGAGAGACCCTAAAGCCAGCAAGTATGGCAATTGTGTCCCTTGGGTGAAAGATCATAGAACCCATTGAATCCTTTGGAGTCTCCTTTGTATACGGCGTATGAGTATAATTGTGTGCGTGGACATACATCAGAGGCACAACTGGAGCAGTAGTTTGACCAGCTAACGTATAAATGGGTCCATCACCATGAGGTACCAGTGCGTGGGCGTTAATGCAACGTGACCATATGCTTGGGTACGGTGTTGTAAGAAATAATACAAATGTTATGAGTATTCATAGAAATATCACATGCATCGCAAATTTTTCAATTCTGTTGTTAGATTTTATTATCTGTATTATATTTCCTTCATTGTTATAAAATTGATATTATCTGAACATGTTAAATTTTGGGTAAGAAATGACCCTACCAGGCTGTTATGCTCATCATACTAAAACAAATGCACAGGTGCAGAGCTAGAATACTATGAGCAGAGGGGCCTCTACTATTAGCTTTATTTTTTAAAAAATTAGGTTTAGTTTTAATTCAATTCAGTTTTTTTTTTTGTTATTTAGGTTTAGTTTATGTTCAAATTTCGATGTAAAAAGGACAAACTATCAAAAGAGTTGAATTTAATAAATGTTTCAACTGTATTTTTCTTTTAGATGACGTTGAGTATCGATTAAATTTGATTGAATCAATTGGATTGTAACAAATGTCATTATATTATAACTCACACCTTGGGATTCGGGTCCCGAAGACCTTATTCGGGTACTCAAATTTCGGGGCATGACAAGAACCATTGAGGCTATAATCGATGATGAACCATCTCACTCGACCTGTAGGATCCTAGAACGGTGACTTGAGCCCAATGCAATACAATTTAGGCCCTATCAGTCCAACTGATGGAATGTTGGTTTGGATCAATCTCACCTACAACATCTGGATTTCAGTAATTTGTAAACCACCGAATTTTTCATTTGATGCTATAAAAGACCATTACCCTTTTTTCTTTCATTTCCAAGACTTAGATGGGTTAGAGAGGGAGAAGTAAGAGAGTGAGAGTGTGGGAGAGAGAAATCGGGTGTGCATCGCCTCTTCGAGCAATTCGTTTCTAAATTTGGATTGTGCATGTCATCTCATATCTTTTCCGACCAGATAAACCTTCAATTAGTCGGATAAGAGGTCCTCTATCCGTGTAATATTTGTTGTTTCCCCTAATTTCTTGTAACTTGAATAAAATATAATAAGAAATCATTCTGTTCATCCAAATCTTAGAGATTTTGATATTAGGGTTTATTCATATTAAGTTTTAAGGTCCCAACAAGTAATTTGTAGTAGCCTATTCTTATCTGGGAGTTGTATTCGAGCGCAGTTTCATGTAAGCTTTGGATTTGCGCCGAGCTCAGACCCATTTCGCCAAATCAAGTTGGGAATCATTCAAATTGAGGTAGATAAATTCCTAAACTCTTATTAGAAGTTTAATTAAGTTAGGATCTAAGATATTAACAATTGATTTGTTGTTGATTTAAGGTTCGAAGCATTTCTCTCAAATTTCATACGCCTAAGCTGCATAGGAATCGATAGATTCCATTTCTAAGGTGAGATCTACCATTTAAGCTTTCTTGTGACATTTTTATTTATGCGATAGTCTTAATATTTGATAGTCATACTGATTAACCTATAAATCATGTGATAACTCTTGTAATGCAAGATCATATATTAATGTTTAAAAATATTTGTAGGAATCGTAAATCCTAAAAGTTGAATAAGAGAACATCACATGTTTAGTTTTTTGTTTATGTTGATTCACATACATGCACTCCTTAAAGTGCTCGATCACTTAAATATAATCTTTGCCTCATGGGATCCATGTGGATATGAATTACAACATACCTTCGTGAAGTTATATGTGATTCGTGTGGATGTAACGCAAACTTGTATCGCACCTTAGACTATTGGACATCCCGTGAGTGTGTAGAGTTACTATCTATAATTTTTTGGGGCTCTATCTTAGCTTTGTTGGGTGGAATCCCTTTGGTTGCGAAACTATTTTGAGTCAGTGCCTATATGGCTTTTTTGGTGCCTTATTGGTTTTGTTGAGAGGAACTCTTTATTGAAATCATATATGAGTTGGTGATGGTAAGGTTTACTTGTTAGATTGAGGTTGGCCACTAGTTGTGAAGGTTTTGTTTGAATAAGTTGCTTGTGAATCGGATAAATAAAGGTTAGATTAATCATGCATATATAGCACACGGGCATTATCGGGTGGCTTGATGTTATGGTAGCACATACTCGGTTTACTTTCGCTGCCTTCTAGTCCATTGTTCGAACGACACCTTTTGATGTGCTAGCCGTTGTAAGCATGTACTCAGTTTATTTTCATTGGCGGCTGAGCTAGATATTGTAGTAGCACATACCTTTAGCTGAGGTATTTTTAATGATTCTTAGCCACTCATATTACTGTGGGTGGGTAGTCATTGATAAGGCATGTACTTAGAGGTATTTTCGTTGGTGGCTACTCCTAAAGACAACTAGATTTGTATGAATAAGCCGATGTGCACTCATACATTCATGTAGTTAATCAAGATTGCATCATATGATTATTGTGTTACATGTTTTATTTTCTGAAACTATACTTTATTAATATGTTGTTATGTAATCTTGGGGGATTTTTCACTAAGTTGGTTACTCTAGACTTGAATTTGAAAAACAACGATTGATGCCGGTAGGCGGAGTCGCAAATCTTAGGATGTTAAGATAGAGTTGGTGGAGAGATAGATGATCGGAGTAGAGGAGTGCTAATTTAGCAAAGCTATAGGAGTTCAAGAAGATAGACTTTTAGTCTTTCTTTTGATATTCATGCCTCATTTATTGGGTTGAATTTATGATTTGTGGTGTTCTCTATGGGCACCTTTTGGATTCATACAATTTTAATGAGATGTTCTACCCTGCTAACTTAATGGATTAGTTATTATTATTCATCTTTAGGTATCTGCAGTTTGATATGTGCTATTCTGATTTATTTTATATATAGGATGAATGCTAATTTGACTACGTAGACACGTGTAAAATACCTGCATGTGTGATATTTCTCATGTGAAAACCTGGGTTTCCACTGTGATGACACCATAATCAAGTGGTAAAAATCATGGCATTACCAGAATTGGTGTCAATGTACCGAACCATCATAGTGTTAACACCCTTGCGAGACCTAAGTCTTTGTACTCTTGTGCTGGGTTTTGAGGCGTTACATGGGGCCCATATGAGTTTTGAATACGATTGAAACTTAGAGTAACCCCTCGTTACACAATAAATGGGTTGAATGTCTAAACCACATCTTGGTGGGGCCAATAAATGACCACGAAGGTTTCAATGGGCATATATCTACTCTCAATTGTTGTCTATGATGTGTCCCACCTAAGTCATGGATTGGCCTAGTTTTTAGGCCTATAGCCCAACACAGAAGGATGCATCTGATTGATGGGATGGATGTCTAACATAGATCGCAATAGGGCCCACACAACTTAACCTCATGGAAAGCTCGAGGCCAACCTCATGGTACCGTACGTTTTCCTTTTTATATGCACATGTTTGTTTTCTCCTCCGCAATCAGGTTAAAAAGATAACATGCTCCGGTGGCCTAGCAGGGATTGACAATATAACGCAGGGAAGGATGTGAGGTTGAGCACCGTCTTCCTCAAGAGGATAACTATTCCGAATCCATGGAACTTCTCTGGACTCCTCACAAAGACTTCTCGAATCTACGAGGAAAGAAAGTAAGAAAATATAAATAAATTCGAAATTGATTAATTAATTTTAAAAAATGAGGTTACAACCCTTTAAATAGGGATACCAAGCAATGAGAAAGAAATCAGAATCAAACTACAACTAAAACTCGTAGAATTCGTGACTTACTATACATAGTAAAGTTACTATTTATAGACGGTTGTAATGTCTACTAGTGCACAAGGTTTTCGGCTAAAAATAGTAAGTGTCCTATTTGGCTTCACCAAGCTGTTCTTCTAATTTTTCTAAGCTCTTTTCACGTTGGGCGCAACTCCTAAAGCCTAACGGATGAAGAGTTATAATCAAACTAAAACTTACTATTTATAGTAAAAATGGAATTAAAATAGGGAAACAACCGTTGATCTGGCGGTATTTCACAAATCTGGCTTGGGCAACCCGACATAGTGGGGGTTGGTTGGCTAAAGTAGCTCGTTCTACCCCAAAATCATATATTGCATATCCAATAACTCATTCTGGATTGCGAGATACGCCTATTTTAAGGTCCGACGGTCCGAATCACTTTTGTCGTTGACCGGGCCTTTTTTGCTCCATCTTGGCCAAGTTACTATCCGCGACCCTCTCTACATCACAATCAAATGTGGCCGTAAAGGGGTCACTGTTTGTTTCAATTAAATTTGAAAATAAATTATCTTATTGGACAAATATTGAAAATTGACAGCCTGATAGGATCAATATTGAAGTAAAATGGTCAAATTTGAATGATACAAAAGATAAGTAGTCTAATTGGCTTGAAATTAGAGAAGAACGGTCATAATGGGCTGATATTCAAAATTATCAGTCTGATTGGATTGATATTGACCATTGATAAGTAAAATAAATTGATATCAAAGATGAATGGTTTTAATGGCTGAAAATTGGAGAAGAATGGCTTAATTTGAATAATACTAAAAATGAATTTATTTTTCGATGATGGTCCAATTTGAATGATACAAAAGATGCAGTCCGATTAGGTCTAAGTCTAATAGTGTCGATGATGAAGGGCTTAATTTGAATGATACTAAAAATGAATAGTTTCGTTTGACCAAAATAAAAAATGAACCGTTTGATTTGGTTGAAATTAGAGATGAATAATATGAAGACCCACTGTCCATTTGGGTTGATATTGAAGATCATCGGTAGGACTACACCAATATCAAGCATGAATGGTCTCATGTCGCTAATATTAGATATGAATGGGTTGATTGGTCCAATATTGAAGTTCAACGGTCCAATTGGGATGAATTGAAAAATAATAGTAGGATTGGGTAGATATTGAAGATGAGAGATCAGATTAGGCCAGATGAATGGTTTGATTTGGCCGTCACTTAATATCAATGATTAGATTTGATCGATATAAAAAATGAACAGTCTGATTAGGCCAATATTGAAAAATCACTAACCATATTGGACATATATCAAAGATTAAAACTTTTTTATGAATCGAAATTGGAGATGAATGGTCCAATTGCATTGATATCAAACATTGAGCATTATAGTAGACCATTATCAGAAAAGAATGGCCTCATTAGGTTGAAATTGGAGATAAACAATTTAATAGATATTGATGATCGACAATGTGATTGGGCTAATATATTGAAGATGAACGGTCTTATTTGAATAATACTAAAGACCAATGATCCAATTAGTCTAAAATAGAAGATCAATGGTTTAATTGGGCCCAAAGTGGAGATGAATGGTCTAATTGGGCTGATATTGAATATTAATTGTCCAATTGAGTTGATATTAAATATCAAAGGCTCAATTGGGATGATATCAAATTTGGACGGTTAGATGGATAGAAATTGGAGGTAGATGGCTGGATTGGGTCGATATTAAAGATCAATGGTCTAATATTTTAAATGCCTTATGTGTTATTTGAATATTGAAAGGTTGGTGTTCTTGTAAAACTAATTTTATATATATATATATATATATATATATATATAATATATATAATATATATAATATGGAAAAGGTACTATGCGCTTGACCTCACGATAAGCTCCCATGAGGTCGAGCTGTGTGGGCCCCACCGTGATGCGTGTCGACCATCAACACCGTGCATTTGATGGGTCCCCTTTAAATTATGGGATATCCCAAAAATAAGCCGTATACGGAACTCAAGTGGGCCATACCATCTAAAAGCATGTGAAGACATGCCAAAAACATATAAAAGCACTTGGTGGGGCCCACCTGAGTTTTGAATGCTACTGAAACTTGGTCTGAACCCTCATCCAAGTGGGACACACATACTGGATGGGCTGGATTTGCAAACCACATCTCGGTGGGCCCAGAAAATGATTTTGAATGTTTTAATGATGCATGGCCCCTCTCCACTTCTGTATGTGGTGGTCCACACAAGTCACGGATTGACTTGATTTTTGAGACCTAGGCCCACGATGGAATGGTGCATCTGACTGATGGGGTAGATGTTTGAAACGCATCACGGTGGGGGCCCACACAGCTCGACCTCATGGGATAGTCCCATCAGCTCGAGCGCATAGTACCTTTTCCCATATATATATATATATATATATATATATATATATATATATATATATACACACACACACACACAACTAAGGGTATAGTGCAAGGGCGCATAAAGATAAAGGAGAGAGAAATTTAGAACTAAGAGAGATGAGTGGAGGGGGACATGATTCCTCTATAACACCCATTTATTAAAATTTTTTTAAAAAAATAAAATTCATGGAGCCTACCATTTGTGTGTAAAATCTACTTTACTTATCAAATTCTATATTTAATGTTAGCCTTCAAGGTTTTAGAGAGAGAGAGAGTCATGCTCACCTGTGCACCTTTGCACATGTGTCATGGGCGTATAATCTGAATGGTCCATGTGATGCAAAATCCCATAAAACTCCAAGGGACAAATTTTCACCCTGATTTAAAATTCTGGTGGGCCATAGAAAGGAGAAATGCAAATCAATGGAGGAAACTGTTTTCATTTTTCATGGCCACCAAAGTTTTGGATCAATTAAAAATTCGGCTCAGGGGTTTCATGAGGTGCTACTTCAAGTAGACTGTTTAGATTTTGGAGTCACATTATGATAAATTCTCAAAAAAGTTTGCACGAGTTCCGTGTGTGTGTGTGTGTGTATATTCTCATGAGGTCGAGGTGTGTGGGCCTCACCGTGATGCGTGTCGAACATCAACATCGTGCATTTGATGGGTCCCCTTTAAATTATATGATATCTCAAAAATCAGCCATATACAGATCTCGGGTGGACCATACCATTTAAAATCACGTGAAGATATGCCTAAAACATATAAAAGCACCCGGTGGGGCCTACCTGAAATTTGGATGCGTCTGAAACTTGGTCTGACCCCTCATCCAAGTGGGACACACATAATGGATGGACTGGATTTGTGAACCACATCTTAGTGTGCCCAACAAATGATTATGAATGTTTTAATGGAGGGTAACCCCTCTAAACTTTTGTACATGGTGTGCCCTCACACAAGTCACGGATTGACTTGATTTTTAAGCCTTAGGCCCACCATGGAATGGTGCATCTGACTGATGGGGTAGATGTTCGATACGCATCATAGTGGGGCCCACACAGCTCGACATCATGGAAAGTTCCCATGAGCTCGACCGCATGGAACCTTTTCGCCTGTTGAGTTATGTGTGTGTAGGATGATGACCATAAGTTTACGTGTGGGCCCATCTGGTGTGTTTTTCATCAAACTTATTAATCAAGTCCGACTCACTAGAATAAACAAAAGATACAAATATTAGCTTTACAAAAAAAACAAAAAAAAAACTCAAGTGGGCCACATTGTTTAAACTTAATAATTTAAAGCAATTTTATATTATTCTAATTGTCCTTATCAATATAAATATTTTACTAAGTTGATATTTTGCATGCACAATTCAACCACACGGAGGAAGTTGATTTTTATGTGTGCTAGGCTCCAGAAGAAAATAAGTCATTGTGGGCCACCGCATTAAATCTTTTTTAAAAAGTAAAGAAAGTAGTCTGAACATTTTAAAATTCTCAAAATGACCATTTTATCTAAAACATACTTTCGGCAGCCCTTAAACACACCTAGTTATATATCCACGTGAATACAGTTGAATTAATTAATGCATGTGAAGCCTTCCATTGTCCAAATGCAAGTACGTCTGCAAATACAGAACACACGTGTGAACTATTAGATTTTCACGGCAGGTTGGGTCCTCCAACAAAACAAAATGGGACGGTTGGTAAAAAGTTATACATAATAACTTTTTACCAATCAATTTTCTTTTCACATTGTGGCCCACCAGAGAAGTGAAAGATATTACTTCTATTAAGGAGATCTAAGGAGATCTAATATTCAACGTACGTTTCCAACGAGATTAAAAGTTCAGATCCCGCACACGTTTCTATAATTGTAGGTGTGACCACATGCTTATGTAGAGGGTTCTAGGTACGTGTGAAGTCATCAGATATGAAAAGAGCTCGCTTTATAAAACAACCACTAATCAAAGAAAAGCATGTTATTTGATAAATACAACCCCTTGGCGTTTTCAACTTTTGCGGATGGACAGGAATCGCATGTACCGCGGCAACTGGAAACCCACAATGACGTCTATGTGACATCTATGTGACATCCAATGACATCTATGTGACATCCAATCAATTCATCAGTTTCGTAAGCTGATGTCAGGACAATAGGACATGAGTACAAAAGGTAAGAATATTTAAAAATTACGTGGGCCATCATATAGGAAACGGTGGGGATAGAACGTCCACCGTTGAAACCTTTCGTGAGGACAGAAAAGTTTTGGATCATGATATTTGTTATTTCAGTTTAGTTTATCCCGTAGGGATAATTTTTTCAACGGTTTGGATGGGATATGAAAATAAAGCTGGGACCCAGGAAGGTTTGGACAGTGGTCGTTTCTATTCCTATTGTTTCCTGTCGTGTGGCCCACTTGAGTTTTCCATCTATCTAATTTTTGGGATCATATCATGAATTGAGATGGAGAAACAGATGGATGGAGTGGATTTCACGGGAATATTGTGGTGGGCTCCACTTAACTTCTGTCTACAGGAACTTCTGCAATTGGCATCAGTGAGTACGTAAGCATAATCCGCGGGGGAACGGATTGGCTACTCCCCTGACACCAGCCAATGGCTGGTGGTCGGTGCTATGTGGGTCACACCATGATGTATGTGTTTCATCATGCCATCCATATGTTTTTATGGATCATTTTACGTTATAAGTCCAAAAATGAGCTATATCCAAATCTCAATTGGACCACATTATAGGAAACAGTGTTGAATGAGGGTCGACCATTAAAAACATTTTGGGGGCCATAAAAGTTTTGGATCAAGATGATATTTGTTTTTTCTCTTCATCTGGGCCTGTATGACCTAATCAATAGATTGGATGTCAAATAAACAGTATAGTGGGCCATATGAGGATTTTAATGGTCAATCACTATTGTTTTCACGTGGTGTGGTCCCTGACATTTATATCCCTCTCATTTTTGGGATCAAGCAATAAAATGATCTTTAAAAATGGATGAAACTCATACATCATGGTGTGGCCCACAGAGCGCCGAACACCAGCCACGGATCTGGTGTCAGGGGGAGTAGCCAATCCATTTCCAATCCGTGGAAGCGGATTGCGTGGTGACCCCGCCACCACGGATATCTCTGGTGGCAGGCTCCAAAGGCTAGTGTGAGGGAGTGGATTGGGTGAGACTCTGGGTACACCGAGGTGGGCACTGAGACCCTGATTGTGGGGCTTATGGTAATGTATATTCCTTAAATCCACACCTTCCAACTATTTTCATTTTAGGGCATGATCCCAAAAATCAAGATGAATCGAATCTTAGGTGGACCACGCCACAAGAAAGAGTAGTGATTGTATCTTCACCGTTAAAAACCTCATGGATTCCACCGGAATTTTGATTTTTCACTGTAGATACTGAAAAATCGGCCCCCACGCTGATTTGTGTGTGTTATGGTGGTGGAGGTGGTTAAGCTGATTTGTGGATGTTGGAGTCGCCACTAGCCGAATGATTTCAAAATCCTGCGGTCGACTAGAACCACAGAATATGTAAGGTTGGAAAAACCCGAAAACTCTCCTACCTTAGATTGACTCCTGATCTGCGATCCGAGATTCTGAGTAAGGGACCTCGGTTACAAAGAGGGAAGGTGTTAGGCACCCACTCTTCCCGTACAAACGTATGGTCTCTACTCAGTATAGTAAAACAATCTCAAGGGATGATGTATGCTGTAGTCGAGATGGAACTAGACACACATGTGGATTTCTGATGTAGCAAGATTCGAGATTTCGACAAGTCACAGAGCATATGTCTAACGGCGCGTCTAGAAGGCGGATGTAATGGTGCTTATATAAAATGTAAAGAAGAATAGACTAGATTACTAGGAATTTCTGATGTGACAGGATCCGGCGTACGACAAGTCACAGAGCATACATTCACTAGAGATCTAGAGGAGCAGGGGGGTTGAGAAGGGAATAAATGTCATAATGAATGCTTGTGTATAAAATGAATGGATCTTTGGCTTGATCTTTGAGTGGGCTAAGATATGGATTGAACCATGATCAATCTGGGCTAGATTTAAGAATTGGAAAGGTTGAGAGGAAGGCTAGGGGGTGGCTGAAAATTTCGGATCGTTGAAGGCTTGGGAGCTCATTCCCTTTCCTTCACTCTCTCCCTTTCTTTCTCACTTAGCCTTGGAAATGTGAAGTGGCCTGTTGAAATGTGAAGAGGAGAGGGTTATTTATAGCCTTCTCCAATGACATTTTTGTAATATTTGGGATTGAAAGGGTTAAAAGCTGAGGTGGCAAGTGGTAATTGGTTAAGGAGAGAGAGACGCCACATGGCGCATTGTCATTTGTTATGAGGCTTGGTAAAACGGTAAATAGTGAAGATGAGGGGATAAATCAAGGAAAAAGTTGACTTTTGGATGCTGGGTCAGCTGTCCACACGCGGGCCGCGAGTGGCGGCAGCCCGAGTACCGCCGGCAGTAGTCGGACTACCACCCGGAGCTCGTTTAGGCCAGGCTCGTGCGTGCAGGTCTTGTTCGACGTGTGGGTTCGATCGGTGGCCTCCTTTTGGAGTTTTATGGCTCTGACAGATGGGCTTAGGCTTGGGTAATGGGTTCTAATCAAGGTATAAGGTATAGGCGGGGGATGTGTGTGGATTGAACGGTTTGGATCAAGGTTTTGGGTCTCGGTTTGGAAGTTTTGAGATTTTTGGGTCCAGGTTAGGTTTAGGCCGGGATTAGGGTTTGGTTCAAGGTGTGATCATGGTTCTTGACCTATCTTAGCCTTTCCAAGATGTTAGCCTAGGTGGGGTGTCTACATCCACCCAACCTAGATGAAGAGACCACACAAATATCATCTTGATCCAAAGCTCTGTGGCTCACAAGAAGTTTTTGACGGTCAATCACCACTGTTTCCTATATATAGTCCATTTGGGATTTGGATCTGATTCATTATTTGGGTCACTCCCTAAAATGAACTTTCAATATAGATGGACGGCGTGGATGTAGTCAAATACATCACAGTGGGCCCCACAGTCAGGGATCTCATCCACCTGGGTGGATTCGGGGTCTCACCTAATCCGCTCCCATTGTGTGGGAAGCGGATTGCGCATCGAGTAATTCAGTAGGCTGAGCGTACTGAGTAAATTTTGTGGGGTCCAAGTGAGTTATGTATGTTATCCACTCCCTCATCCATCTCAACAATAATTTTTCAGGACTTAATTCCAAAAATGAAACATGTCTAAAGTTCAAGTGGACCATACTAAAGGAAATAATGCGAATTGAACATCTACCGTTAAAAATTCTTGAAGGCCACAAAATTTTTGAGCTGATATTTGTGTTTTTCTTAATCCATGTTTGTGTGATCTTATGAACAGATTGGATGACAAATAAACAACATTGTGATATTATGAACAGATTGAACTCCCACCATTAAAAGCTTAGAAGCTTAGGATCATGATGACATATATGTTTTCCTTCCGTCTAGGTCCGTGTGAGCTTATTAATAGGTTGGATGCAAATAAACATTATGGTGGACCCTTGGGAAGGTTTCAACCTAAGTGTGTGATTATTGTCACCTTTTTCATGTTATATGCGTTTACAACTATTTTTGGTGTCCTTACTTGGCCTAATAAAGAACTACCATGTAGTATTATTATGAGCTTAGTACACATCGGAAGCATACTCGCCCCCTAAGAAATCATCAGTTGATTTTCCCTCAGCACGGTGTAGTGTATTCGGCTATTAATGGGATGGTACAAACCCTTACTTATGCCTTTGAAAGGGTGAGTCATTGCATGCCACGTGGCTATGATCAACGTACTCATTTATGAGGAAATGATCAGGCACGCTTATAAAAGACCCGCTGAAGATGCATTTATCATGAATTTGGTGATGATATCCTCAGTATTATTCTCTCAGGGTCCTACCAAAATGGTAAATTTTTCCAAAGACATTCGAAGAGTCATTAAGAAGGTTTTGAACATCATGAGGTTAAACCCTTGTCCGAGCTAACTCGGTTTGGGTCCAAACCTAAGTTGGGGGATAAATTCTCATCGAATAATCGTAAGCCGTCTATTGATTTGGACAAAGACAATGGGAGAGTTGAATGAGAAGGCAAGAACCAGTTCGCCAGACAATTTGGAAATAGGAAGAAACAGAGAGAGTACCTAAATGCCTCTAAAGTCGCATCTCGATTAGGAACTCGAGAGTCAGGATGAGATGGATACTGTCTATCCATCTTTCCCAGCATTCAAAACCACCCCATAGTGAGTGGCAAAAGTGTCACACAAGGCCTGATTTAGACTGTCTAACACCTTTTGGTGACCTCTCACCAAATCCATTCGGTAGAACGCCATCAGAGATGGAGAACGGTTGACATTGATTTGGACCCAGCCTCATATTGAGTTATCTTAATCAAAGGGATTTCAACACATTTTGCCCTAATCCTTGATAGACCACAGACACCTTGAGACGGATCAACTACGATATCTAAGAAGTCAGGAAGTCCAAATCTAACTGGAATCATTCTTTCCAATGCAAGTTGGAATTTCTAGAGAAATTAGAGAAAATCTCATATCTAAAACAACGACATAAGTACAAAAGATATAGAAGCAACAAGGAAACCCCAATGAGGGTTTCACCCCTTCGAGAGGTTATAAAAGGAGCAATCGAATAAGATCTCGAGGCCCTACGCCAAACACATCAGTCTATATTTTATTTATCTTTCCTTTATATATATATATATAATATATATATATATATATTATATATATATATAATATAAGTATAGTTTAGTTATTATCTACTGGCTCCCGTTATAGTACCTTCGGAGAAGAAAGTCTTTCTGTAACCTTAAGTTGTAGATCGTCATCTTCTAAGTTCAAATATTGTTGATTACACTTACCTTGATTCATTTGCTCTGATAGGCATATCATGTATTTATCCATTTTCATTTCTGTTTATTCGTTTGGTTGTCTCGTAAGTTGTCGATTATAATAAACACCATTTTACAATATCTAATGAAATCGACAACATTTTGCCTCATTTAATTTGAATGTGTATCTTTGTTCACTTGAGAAGTGTTTTAAACTTTAAGTGTTGGTGAGAAAACAAGTCTTTAAGGCCGTAAACTCATGTATATTGTCACAAGGTAAAAAGAACTCATTTCGAAGGATTAGCATCACATTTCCTTTCACTAAGGAGCACAATATTGGTGGTTGAGAGGAACCTAGATCTCCGATTCCAGTCTCCAATATATCTGTCTTGGAAAAGGAAACACCAACAATTCAATCAACCCTCAAGTTAAGCAGACTCTAACATGCATGCGCATCCTACTCACACACACATATTGAATCTAGACCATCGATCACATGAGTGGTCCAGTTTGATTGAATTAAGTACAACAGTGTGGCCCACTTGAACTTTGAATTGTTTTTTGCTCATGCCCTAAAATGAGCTCACTAAAGGGATGGAAATATGATGGACCATGCCTTAAAATGAGCTGTAAATATGGTGGAGGGCATGGATATAAAGCACATGTATCAAGTGACCTCTTGTTAGCCTTGGGTTTATGTGTGGGTGACCACCTTGATATATTTGCTTTATATCCATGCTATCCATCAGATTTCCAGCTCATTTTAACGCATGGTCCCAAAACAAAAACAAAAAAAAGAAAAGAAAAAAGAGAGTAAATACAAGTCTCAAGTGGACCATACCATAGGTAACAATGGTCATTGATGCCCAAAGTAAAAAAATTCCTAAGGTCCACTGTGGTGTTTATTTGGCATCCAACCTATTACTAAGGTCACACGGGCCTAGATAAATGGGAAAACATAAACATCCTCTTGATTCATAACTTTTGTGGACCCCAATTTAGACACCCCACCCAAGGTCGACGAGTTAATTAAATTGAACCGAGTCAACTCACTTAACCCTTGACAAAACCAAACCCTAAACCAAACCCTAGGAATCTAACCCTAGAAACCTAAGCCATAGGAGCCTAAACCCTAGCAATTCCAGCACCTGACTCACCGAGACAACTCATTGATTCAACTCACCTGACTCACCAAGGCAACTCACTCAATTATCTCGATGAGTTAACTCACCCGATCAACCCACCCGGTCAGCTCACCCAGTCCTCCATCTAGTCAAGTCCAAAGTCAAAACAAGGTAAAGCCCAAACTCCGAAGCCCACGAAAATTTAGGAAAACAGTTATAGGACACCTAGGGAGCAAGATCCCCCACACGTTTAAGGGAGCTCACCTGCCAAAGCAGGGAACTACATGTGGCTTTTGCAACGTACAAGACAAGCCCCCTGTCTGGCGAGAGACTTCAACCCAAGTGAAAATTCTCCTCTTGCAACCTCCAATTGCGTGACAATGTGAAAGGACTCTAGTGCCCCTCACTAGCACCAAAATTATGATCTACGCCATCTAATCCGACCATTAAGATCATGCCATTTAGTTATCTTAAATACAGGCCATCCAAATCCTTTTCAACTCTAGAGCTAACAAGAATTGTAAGAAAACTAGGCTTGGGACTATAAATCGCCCCATCCCTTCACATTTCAATGCATCAAGAAGAGGAATCCGTAAGTCAAGGAGACCTACACCTTCTCGTCTCAGAAAACCTAAGCCTTCTCCACTAAGGAGAAAACCTTCTTAGCCTACCCATTTCATCCCTTCACCAAGGAGAGGAGAGAGTAGTAAGAGAGAGTTCAACCTAGGATAGCCTAGTCCAACCCAAAACCTTAGCCACATGAGCAATCAAAGGCCTCAATCCAAGGCACTCGATCTGATCCTTACGATAATATCGTCCATCTTACCATTCAACTTTCAATCAGCTTCGTCCATCTTTACATAAGCTTCGTGTAACATCTATTCCCTTCTAAATCACCCAGTTTATTCCATTCATAGTATCGTGCACCTAATCAACTACGAGTGTATTCTCTACGACTTGTCGATATAATTGGATTATTCCCATTAGAAACTTTTGTTGATTAGTTATCATTTTAGCAGGTGGGAGAGTCAAGGCAGACTTATCCAACCTAGGTTACAGCTTATCATAGACATAACATTCAACAATGTATCACATATGCATCTTTACATACTCAATTACATTGCATACATAGCACTTAACATATGATCAGTTCAAACGTATGCTCTACGACTTATCGAGTTAATCGAATCTTGCCCATCAAAAACTTGGATTCGTTGATTATTGCTTTGGCAAGTAGGAGAGTGAAAGTAGATGTATCCAGCCTACGCTATAGCTTGTCATAAGCATTGCATTTACCACGATGTTACATACGCCTTGCATTATTAGTGTGCAAGAATTAATTTCAATCATCAAAAGTTCAGGAGATCTTGTGAAGTAGAAACCGTACATTTGTACGGGCAGAGCAGGTGCCTAATCTTTTCTCTCTCTGTAACTATAGTCCCTTGCTAAGAGTCTTCGATCACATATCAATGAGTTATTTTAGAACAAAGAATTCTCGGATTCTCTATACTAATGTTTCTATAGGGTTTAACTGACTACGAAATCGAATTAATTGGCTAATGGTGACTCCAGTCAAATATAACCCATTCTATCCACATCTAAAACATCCATCAACTTACATGAGCGAAATTCGACCGATCCAGTATTCGCACCCAAGAAGTTTTTAATGATGGGCATTCTACCACTTGAAATTGAGAAATTTCCAACTGTACAACCCATTTATGGCCCACCAACCTTTTTAAGCCCACTTGCTTTTTACCTCCCAAGAATACTCCCCGGACGTACAAACAACTTTTCACATTACGAAAATGCCCCTGCTTTTCAAAAAAGCAATTTCTGAAAGCTGGGGTTTCCAATGGCTACGGATTATAACCATAGCGATAACTGTAGCCATTAAAAAACAAGTAGGTAGTGAGACAGTGAGTTGGGGTCAACCGGGTCAAGCTGTTTTATGGATGCACTTTTTTTTTCTACATGGAGAACTTTATTCTACCTACATTCTTCTCTAATACATATTTATATAAATATGTATATATAAGCATATATATATTTTTTCTCTTTTTTTTTTCATTTCTTTCTTTATTCATTTAACAAGAATATCTTTTAAACCAAAATTAGTTACTTGACGTACCCTATATGATTTTGGGGTAGGAGAAGTTACTTTAGCCAACTAACCTGGTTATTTTCCAAGATTCCATCAGGTCGATGGTCGAAAATCCATTTCATTCAGTTCGAGGTCAATTTCATTCATTTCATATACTTCGCGATCAATTCCATGCATTTCACGGTCAATCTTAGCGATTCCCCTTCACTTCACGGTCAATTCCATGCATTTCATGGTCAATTCCCTTCACTTCACGGTCAATTCCATGCATTTCACGGTCAATTCCTTCATTCACGGTCAATTCCATGCATTTCACGATCAATTCGACGATTTCCCTTCACTTCACGGTCAATTCAATTCATTTCACGGTCAATTCGCTTTACTTCACGGTCAATTTCGTGCATTTCATAGTCAATTCCCTTCATTTCATGGTCAATTCCATGCATTTCACGGTCAATTCCGGCGATTCTCCTTCACTTCACGATCAATTCAATTCATTTCACGATCAATTCCCTTCACTTCACGGTCAATTCGGTGCATTTCACGGTCAATTCCCTTCACTTCACGGTCAATTCCATGCATTTCACGGTCAATTCCCTTCACTTCACGGTCAATTCAATGCATTTCACGGTCAATTCGCTTGACTTCACGGTCATTTCCATTCATTTCACGGTCAATTCCGGCGATTTCCCATCACTTCACGGTCATTTCCATGCATTTCATAGTCAATTCGCTTCACTTCACAGTCAATTCCATGCATTTCACGGTCAATTCCGGCAATTCCTCTTCACTTCACAGTCAATTTCATGCATTTCAGGGTCAATTCCCTCACTTCACGGTCATTTTCATACATTTCACGGTCAATTCCGGTGATTCCGTTTGGATTCACGGTCATTTCCATGCATTTCACGGTTAATTCCCTTCACTTCACGGTCGTTTCCACGCATTTCACGGTCAATTCGCTTCACTTCACCGTCATTTCCATGCATTTCACGGTCATTTCTGGAGATTCCGTTTGCATTCACGGTCATTTCCATGCATTTCACGGCCAATTCTCTTCACTTCACAGTCGTTTCCACGTATTTCACGGTCAATTCGCTTCACTTCACGGTCATTTCCATGCAATTCACGGTCTATTCCCTTCACTTCACTATCATTTCCACGCATTTCACGGTCAATTCGCTTCACTTCATGGTCATTTCCATGCATTTCACGGTCAATTCCAGCGATTTCGTTTGCATTCACGGTCATTTCCATGCATTTCACGGTCAATTCCCTTCACTTCACGGTCATTTTCATGCATTTCACGGTCAATTTGCTTTACTTAACGGTCATTTCCATGCATTTCATAGTCATTTCTAGCAATTCCGTTTGCATTCACGGTCATTTCCATGCATTTCACGGTCAATTCCCTTCACTTCACGGTCGTTTCCATGCATTTCACAGTCAATTCACTTCACTTCATGGTCATTTCCATGCATTTCACTGTCAATTTCGGCGATTTCGTTTGGATTCACGGTCATTTCCATGCATTTCACGATCAATTCCCTTCACTTCACGGTCATTTCCATGCATTTCACGGTCAATTCGCTTCGCTTCACGGTCATTTTCATGCATTTCATGGTCAATTCTGGCGATTCCGTTTGCATTCACGGTCATTTCCATGCATTTCATGATCAATTCCCTTCACTTCACGGCCATTTCCAAGCATTTCACGGTCAATTCGCTTCACTTCACGGTCATTTCCATGCATTTCACGGTCGTTTCCGGCAATTCCGTTTGCATTCACGGTCATTTTCTTGCATTTCACGGTCAATTCCCTTCACTTCATGGTCGTTTCCACGCATTTCACGGTCAATTCGCTTCACTTAACGGTCATTTCCATGCATTTCACGGTCTATTCCCTTCACTTCACTGTCATTTCCACGCATTTCACAGTCAATTCACTTCACTCACGGTCATTTCCATGCATTTCACGGTCAATTCCGGCGATTCCGTTTGCATTCACAGTTATTTCCATGCATTTCACGGTCAATTCCCTTCACTTCACGGTCAATTCGCTTCACTTTACAGTCATTTCCATGCATTTCACGGTCATTTCCAGCAATTCTGTTTGCATTCATGGTCATTTCCATCCACTTCACAGTCAATTCCCTTCACTTTACTATCGTTTCTACGCATTTCACGATCAATTCGCTTCACTTCATGATCATTTTGATGCATTTCACGGTCAATTCTGGCGATTCCGTTTGCATTCACGGTCATTTCCATGCATTTCACGATTAATTCCTGTCACGCCCCAAACTCGGAAACCGGGCTCACAAAATTTCTGATCGTCGAATCCGGTGCCGACAGCCTCTATAGTACCCCATTCTCGGCTCCCAGAATCCAAACGCCGGATTCCGATCATGGGATCCTACAAGGAGGATTTTCCAATGTACATTTATCTCGTAATAAGCATAACCACAAGTTTACCCAAATCACAAAGGCAACATCATCATCACATATCCACTAATATAATCATTTGAGTACAATGTTGAAAGGGAAATACATAAATAAAAAATCAAGCTCTAGAAGACCGCTGTACACTCCAAGCTCAACACTGCTGCAACCTAACATCACCTGCACGCATCTATGCATAAGCTTATAGAAAGCTTAGAGGGTGGTGTAAGTGTGTGCACAAGGTAAGTGTCAAGTATTCAATGCAATGTCATATCATCATACAATACTGGAAATACTGGTAATCCACAAACTGTACAATATCGGAATAAGCAAAAATACTGTCAAGATCATCAATTATCAGAGTAAGCAGAAATACTGACAAGATCATAAATCATACGATAACAGAGTGAGCGAAAATACGGACAAGTCCATGAGTCATTCAGTATCAGAATATGCAATATAAAACAACTATGCAAATGAGGAGTCATAAAGAGTCCAAATATCAGATGTCGAGGATGCAATGCAATATGCAATTCCTGATGAGTTTACGAATAGCATCAGCCGTATCTAGACCATATAAATGTAGAAACACCATAACCCAGAATGCTATATGCCACAAATGTAATGCAATATGCGGTGCGAATGGAATGACCATGCTGGAGTGTGAAGTCGGGATGATAATACGTAGCATCGCAGGCTATGAGGTCCATCACAAGGGACTTTTATCCAAACCAGTCCCATACCTAAATTTGGATAGTCAGACTCAATGCGGTAAACTCCTGATCTCAGGTTAGTCGGGCGCCCCAACCGAAATCCTGGCCATTGCGAAGGTACACGTAACAAATAGGTGCACACCACCAGCCCGAGTGGATAGTGAATGAATGAGTATGCAACTCCTACTCAATAAGTCTACATATTAGTACGGTTCCTCTTTGGGATCATCACCGGGGTCTATTACATTCTACGCCAGCTTGCCGCCCCTATCCGAACGCACGACTGGGTAAGTGGAAGAGATCTCACTATCCGCCTGCCAATATCGGGCCCGTCTCATCGATAATGGACCCATTTCTCAAGCTGGTCAAACTCAACTTAGACATTGCCCCTTCACTAAGGTGGGTAAGGTCACACCCCCTCCCAACCGACCACGACACAGTGGGAGACGCGGCCTACTGGTATACGGCCCTCATGTGCTCATATATATCCACTCGGTCTCGACGTTGGGGCGTCTCCTGGCCATGGAGGTTTAGGAATTTTCACTCAGGGACATTTATGACGCCCGTATGCTAAAACCAAACATTTTTGGTGTCACATCTGGCCATCCATGATATGCTTGTGGAGGCTACGTCCCTGATATCGCTAGGGCGTACAATAGTCATATCACAAAATGCATGATGCATGAGTCATACAATCCAGTCATACATCAATCCTGCATATGTTGTGCGCTCATGTGAGATAACCTCCGCCTATTAAGGAGTCTCATATCAACCTGCCCAATGACATATGTAATGGTTAATCACATCTCATAACAAACATGCAGATGATGCGTATGGGCATGTATCATGATGCTATACTGTCACATACTCATAATCGGTATTAATAACCGGCATCAACAATCGGCCTCGACAATATGGACATTTAACCAACATTGCTCCCAAGGAATGGCCCACATAGAGCCTAACATATAGTGGACCCATGGCCTCACACGAGAGCCAAATATACAACACCATGAGCCTCACTCAAGAACTTAATATACGTCACGATGGGCCTTTTATATGGGCCTAACATACATCACAATGGCTACATCGCCTGGCCCTCAAATGCATCACAATGGGCCTCATCACATAGGCCTCATATACATCACATTGGGCCTTAAACACGGGCTAGATACACATCACAACAGGCCTCAAATACGGGCCGCATATACATCACATTGGGCCTCAAACACGGGTTGAATGCACATCACGTAGGCCGAATACACATCACAATGGGCCTCAACTACGGGTCGCATATACATCATATAGGTCTCGACAATCGGCCTCAATAATTGAAATCAGCCTCGACAATCGAAATCGGCCTCAACAATCGGAATCACGATAATCAGAATCGAAATCAGTCTCAACAATCGGAATCGGCCTCGACAATCAGAATCGGTCTCGATACTCGGCTTCGATAATCGGAATCGTCCAATACAATCGGCCTCGACAATCGGAATCGGCCTCGATACTCGGCCTCGACAATCGAAATCGATCGATAATCAGAATCGGCAATTCGGTCACGTCAATCTAAATTGGCAATCGGTCATGACAATCGGAATCGATCGATAATCAGAATCGGCAAATCGGTCACGTTAATTGGAATCGGCAATCGGTCCGACAATTGGAATCGACAATCGGTCATGACACTCAGGATCGATCGATAATCAGGATCGACAAATCGGTCATGTCAATCGAAATCGGTAATCGGCCACGACAATCGAGATCGATCGACAATCAGAATCGGTAAATCGGTCACGACAATCGGGATCGATCGATAATCAGAATCGGCAAATCGGTCATGTCAATCGGAATCGGCAATCAGTCACGACAATCGGCCTTGATCGCTAATCGATAATCGACCACGACAAATCAGAATCGGCCATTGACCTCGACAATCGGCCTAACAAAGATCTTAAGAGAAGATCACAATGTGGACATTAAACCATCATTGCTCCCAAGGCATGACCCATCATAACCATTATTACATACATCATGGAGTAATCACACATCACAATGGACCTCATATACATCACGTTCAGTCCCATACAAAGGCCCCACATACGTCTCATTGGGCCTCACTCGTGGCCCTATATTCATTACAATGGGCCTCAACCCATGGGCCATTAAATACATCAAGTGGATCGCATCCACGGGCCGCACCAATGGGCCTCATATATATCGAGTCGGCCATATCACATGGGCCACACCAATGGGCCTCATATACATCAAGTGGAAGGTATCCACGGGCCACACCAATGGGCCTATATACATCAAATTAGCCATGCACAGCTAGCAGGTGGGCCTCATGAATCTCAGAATGGGCCCCACCAGCTGGATATACAACGCATACATTACGGTGGGTCCTATGGATGGACTGTATAAATGAAACACATATATCATGTGGAATCACACTACAATGGGCCTTATGTACGCCTTATTGGGCCTCGACCCATGGGCCTTGAATACATCATAATGGGCCTCATAACATGGGTTTCATATATATCAAAGTGGGCCTTAGTGGGCGGGTCATAAATACATTAAGATGGGCTTCAACAATGGCCTTAAAATAATCTCCAAAATGGTTGGATGGTTTGGATGAAACTCATGCATCATGGTAGGTCCCATAGGGATGGAAGGCATAGATAAATCACATACTCCATGATGGAGGTCCACACTGATGAAAGGTGTGGACACAATACATACATAAGTGGGTCCTAAGTAGGACCCACCATAATGTTTATTTTCCACCCAACATAAGGCCCAACATAATGTTTATTTTCCGTCCAAACTGTTCATAGGGTCACATGGGCCTAGGGCCCACTGTAATGTTGATTTGCAATCCAACTGTTCATAAGGTCACGTGGACCAGGGTAGGGCCCACTGTAATATTTATTTGCAATCCAATCTATTTATAAGGTCACGTGGACCTTAGGCCCTACCGTGATATTTATCTATCATCCAACCTGTTGGTGAGATCACACGGACTAGGGGCCCACCATACTTGTTTATTTACATCCAATCTGTTGATAAGGGCACGTGGACCAGGGAAAAATTGGGGCCCATTGGAATGTTTATTTTCCATACAACCCGTTGATAGGGTCACACGGCCATGGGGCCCACTTTAATGTTCATTTGCCACCCACCTATTTATAAGGTCACACAGGGGGGGGGGGGGGGGGGGGGACACCATAATATTTATTTTTCACCCAATCTGTTGATTGGGTCACGTGGACAGGGAGCCCACCGTGATGTGGTTCACAAATCCAGCCCACCCATTATGTGCGTCCCACTTGGATGAGGTTCAAACCAGGTTTCAGCTGCATCCAAATTTCAGGTAGGCCCCACCAAGTGATTTTATATGTTTTAGGCATGTCCTCACATGATTTTAGATGGTATGGCCCACCTGAGTCCCGTATACAGCTGATTTTTGGCAGGGGGGCCACTGCCCTAAGGGCCCACCCAATGCACGGCGTTGATGTTCAAAATGCATCACGATGGGGGCCCACAGCTGGGGCCGTGAGGCCCAGCCCGTCCGTCCGCCCACCCACCCACATAGCCGCAGGCGCTGCCTGCGTCTTCTGTCAGCAGCAGCAGCAACAATGCTGCTGCTGTTTTATATATATATATATATATATATATTGAAAACCAAAGTCTAGTGGTTTTTTGTAGGTGGGGCCCACCTTGGACGAATCCAACCCAACCATTGGTCCCTGTGGCTCGATACAATCCCAATGAGTCCAATGTTGGACAGGTTTTGGCATACCAAAACATCCGACGGTATTTCAATGGTGAGAAGTTTATCATCTAAACTATGGCCCGCCAGGAAGTCGGATCAGCCTCATTTTTTGGCTAACGCCTAAAATGATCTGGGAAACGGGATAGACGGCTTGGATTAAGTACATGCATTAAGGTGGGGTCTACATGAGCAGCCCACCCAAACACTTTATATATTATTATATTCTATTTTTTTTTAGCTTGTTAGTACACTACCATGTCAGTACACGCACTCCAGGTTAGCCACACCCGTATCACGTCCAACGTCCGGAGACGCTGGATGGCATGGCTAAACACATCATTGTGGTGGGTCCCATATGGACGTGGCCCACACATCAAGGTGTGTCCCACTTGAACGTGGCCCACCAGTTGGATCAACATGATATTTGTGCCTTCCTTCATCTTGGCCATCTAACTAACCCACTACAAGGTGGGCCTCACGATCGGGCGGCCAAGATCGCCTTGCACATGGTGGCCACAAGACATCACACCAAAGAAGGAGAAAGAGAAAGAGAGAGAGAGAGAGAGAGAGAGAGAGAGAGAGAGAGAGAGAGAGAGAAATGAGCAGTGTAGATGGAGAGACCCCGCCACTATGGGTCCCTCATATAATTGCAACACATATATCAAATTGGGTCCCACATAAATGATAAAATCAACGGTAAAAACTCAAGGATCACCCACCTCTAGGCCTTCTCCTTGCTCCCTTGGTCTTCTAGGCTCCTTATCTTCACTTTTGATGGTGGTAGATGATGAATGAACCGTTGAGATGAGAGATGAGAAGGTGGGCCACACTTGGATTGGGAGAAGGAGCTTGGACGTATGGAATTGTTGCTTGGGAGAGTGAAGGGATGGAATGAGAGAGAGAATAATAAAAGAGATGGGATGATGTAAGGAAGGAGATGGATGGGTATGGGTGAGTTTTGAAAATTTGTAAAAGGAGTATGGTTATGTTTGAAAATTGTAAAAATGAGGAATGGTGAGGGGAGAGAGAGGTTTGACTTGTGGGAAAAGGGAGAGAGGTCACTTGTACTTGTTGTTGGGTGAGGTGGCATGGAGTTAAGGTGGTGTACTTGACTTGATTTGATGTGACATTCCGTAGAGATTCCCTCGAAGTTCGCAACGCGTGGCGTTTTGCTCGAAATGAACGTGGGCTGACATCTTCTATCCTAGGTATCGGTTCGGTCCGCGAGTCACGGCGTAGGAACCGCGGCGACAGCGCGATCGCTAGGGTACAAATCTTGGATTGAGCCGACTCTGAAAAACGGGATACGACTCAGGGTTACGTGCAAATGCGATAATAGATCGCGGGTCGCCGGAATTCGACCGGGAGGACCGTGGAAGTCTACAGATCAGTACGGGCTAGGATACGGGTCTGACAATTTCCTTCACTTTACAGTTATTTTCACGCATTTCACGGTCAATTCGCTTCACTTCATGGTCATTTCCATGCATTTCACAGTCAATTCCGGCGATTCTGTTTGCATTCACAGCCATTTCCATGCATTTTACGGTCAATTCCCTTCACTTCACGGTCATTTCCACGCATTTCACGGTCAATTCGCTTCCCTTCACGGTCATTTCCATGCATTTCACGGTCGTTTCCGACAATTTCATTTGCATTCACGGTCATTTCCATGCATTTCACGGTCATTTCCAGCGATTCCGTTTGGATTCACGGTCATTTCCATGCATTTCACGGTCAATTCCCTTCACTTCACAGTCATTTCCTCGCATTTCACGGTCAATTCGCTTCACTTCACGGTCATTTTCATGCATTTCACGATCAATTCCGGCGATTCGTTTGGATTCACGATCATTTCCATGCATTTCACGGTCAATTCCCTTCACTTCACGGTCATTTCCACGCATTTCATAGTCAATTCGCTTCACTTCACGATCATTTCTATGCATTTCACGGTCATTTTCGGCAATTCCGTTTGCATTCACGGTCATTTCCATGCATTCCACGGTCAATTCCCTTCACTTCATGGTCATTTCCATGCATTTCAAGGTCAATTCGCTTCACTTCACGATCATTTTCATGCATTTCACGGTCATTTCCGGCAATTCCGTTTGCATTCATGGTCATTTTCATTCATTTCACGGTCAATTTCTGCGATTCCCCCTCACTTCACGGTCAATTACATGCATTTCACGGTCAATTCCATGCATTTCACGGTCAATCCCCATGATTCCCCTTCACTTCACGGTCATTTCCATGCATTTCACGGTCAATCCCCTTCATTTCACCGTCACCATAACATTTATTTTTCATCCAATCTATTCATAAGGTCACAAAGACCTGGATGAAGAGGAAAAAAAAATTTCATGATGATCCAAAACTTTTGTGACCCCTAAAAGTGTTTCAATGGTAGACGTTCAATCATGCACTGCCTTTTACAGTGTGGTCCACTTGATAGCTAGATCTATCTTATTTTTCGTCTTAAGCCTTAATACGAGTTCGCCAAATAGATGGACGGTTTGGATATAACACATACCTCATAATGGGACCTACAAAAAGCAGTGGGGATTACAAAGGGAAAAAAAAACAGCCAGCGAGTTGGGGTCGACCGAGTTGGGATCCAGTTGACTGGGCCAATGGCTACGGTTATAACCGTAGCAATAACCATAGTAATTCCTACCACTACGGTTATAATCCGTAGTTACTGACCCAGTCGACCGGGTCCCAACCCAGTCGACCCCAACTCGCTAGCTGAAATGCACAAGCTGCTGCAATGTCGCACCTAGAGCTGGGCAACGGTCCGAGTCTGATCAGATTTCGACAAATCCGACCATATCCGAAATTTGGGTGTCCTGATCCGAATCCGATCCGATCCGATCCGGTGCCGGATCCTAGTCACCTGACCCAATCCGATCCTAACAGTAGATTGAATGACCCGATCCGTGACCGATCTTTTCTTCTTTTTCTTTTTTTTTTCTTTTTTTTTTCCTTTTATTTATCTTTTCTTTTCTTCTCTTTTTCTCTCTCTCTCTCCTCTTCCTTGCAAGCGGCTGGTCGTGGCTCTTTTGCTGGACGAAAAGCAGTCAGCAGGCGATCTCTCTCCCTAACTCTCTTTCTTTTTCCCACGTTTCTCTCTACTTTTACTTTATTTCTTTGATTTCCTTCCTCCCTTACCGTCGGACGAAAGGGTCTTATTTATAGGAATATGATTTTCCAGACTTTTTTTATGCAAGGCAGTCTCCAACAGAGAATTGTGTCTCTTTCTTCTCCGTCCGTCAAAAAATAAGAAGCTTTCGTTAACTGGAAGGAGAGAAAGAGAAGCTTCAACAGCATCGATTCGGATTTCGGTTCGGGTCGGTCGGTTTTATTGCTTATCCGAATTCGATCCGAACTGCATTCGGATCTGCCCTTCTATACCCAAACCTAACCGATCCAACTTACCAATCCTGTTCGAATCGGGGCGGATCGGGTTGGATCCGTCGGATCGGACCCATTTTGCACACCCCTAGTCGCACCACTACGGTTATGGCTACGGTTATAATCCGTAACCATTGACCCGGTCGACCAGGTCCCAACCCATTCGACCCCGACTCGCTGGTTTTTTTTTCCTGTTGTAATCCCCACCGCTTTTTGTGGGTCCCATTATGAGGTATGTGTTATATCCAAGCCATCCATCTATTTGGTGAACTCAAATTAACGCTTAGAGATCGTACAACTCGGAGTTCGAGGAGCATCAGCGCTTGTCTTCGAGCACCAGTCACTGTGGGGCCCATGTGACTTTGATATCTTTTGAACCGTTCGTACAACTCGGAGTTCGAGGAGCATCAGCGCTCGTCTTCGAGCACCAGGCGATCCCGCTTCCGGAAGGAAAAGCAAGGGCATTTTCGACCTGAGGATTGGCTACTCCCCCTGACACCAGCTCCGTGGCTGATTTTGGTGCTCTGTGGGCCCCACCATGATATATGTGTTTCATCCATTCTGTTCATCCACTTTTAAAGATAATTTTATTGCTTGATCCCAAAAATGAGAGGGATATAAATCTCAGGTGGACCACACCACATGAAAACAATAGTGATTGGATATCAACCATTAAAATCCTCCTATGGCCCACTATACTGTTTATTTGACATCCAATCTGTTGATTAGGTCATATAGGCCCAGACGAAGGGAAAAAACCAATATCAGCTTGATCCAAAACTTTTATGGCCCTCGAAATGTTTTTAATGGTCTAACCTCATTTAACACTGTTTCCTGTAATGTGATCCACTTGAGATTTGGATATACCTCATTTTTGGACTTATGTTGTAAAATGATCCGTAAAAACAGATGGATGGCATGGATGAAACACATATATCATAGTGTGGCCCACATATCACCTACCAACAGCCATTGGCTGGTGTCAGGGGGAGTAGCCAATCCGTTCCCTATTCTTGGGAGGTAAAAAGCAGGGGGGCTTAAAAAGGTTAGTGGGCCATACATGGGTCGTACAGTTGGAAATTACCCCTTGAAATATGGATGTCTCAATTTTGGGAGCATGCCCTAAAATGAGCTTCTAAAAACATATAGACAGCTGTGACATACAACACATGCATCAAAATGGTGGGCTCGGAAACACCCACTAATGTGCTATTCAGGGCGCGGCTTCTGTGGACCCTCCAGTAGATCTACCGAGGTGGGTGGGACCCTTGACCGTGGCCCACCATGATATATATGCCTCATATCCACCATGTTCATTCATTCTGAAAACTCATTTTATGTCATGTCATAAAAAGCTAGGCAATCCAAAACTTCGGGTGGACCATAATACAGAAACACTCCAATCTCAGGTGGACCATAATAAAGGAAGCATGGGTAATCGACTATTAAAATTTTCTCATGGCCACAAAAGTTTTAGATCAAGCTGATATTTATGTGGTTTATTCATCCAAGTCTTTGTGTCCTTATCAACAATTTGGATGGCAAATAAACATTCTAATAACCCCATGTAGTTTTTAACTGTGGGGATTTAATCACAACTGTTTTCTATAGTATGACCCATCTAAGACTTCATTTTTTGGATCATGCCCTAAAATGAGCTATCAAAATGGATGGCCGGTGTGTGTGAGGCACATAAATATAGTGGGCGCCATAGTTAGAGATCCACCGAGTTTTGAATCTACCGGATTTTTGAATTCAATGTCTTATTATGCTCTTGTGAAACTAATGGACGGAGCGGATTCATCAAGCGTCTCTGTGGACGAAGTTGCGTCCCTAATCCGCTCACGTGAGTGGGTATGCTGTATACGTGTGGATGAATGGATAAAAGAGGAATTGGGACGCGGTACATACTCGCACTGCCAGCAGCCGCATAGCTGCTGGACGGTGCTCTTTGGCCCATCATAGATTCATAATCTATGTCTTTTATTCACGCCGTCCATTTACTTTTCTTGCTCATTTTGGGGTACTACCCAAAAATAATCAGATCCAAATCTAAGGTGGACCACCCCATAAGAAACAGTGGTGATTGAATGCCCACCGTCTAAAAGTTTCATATCAGGCTAATATTTGTGTTTTTGCTTAATCCAGGTATGTGAGACTTAATTAACAGGTTGGATGGTGAATAAACATTACAGTGGGCCTTAGGAAGTTTTTAATGGTGAGCGTTCAATCACTACATTTTTCCTGTAGTGTGGTCCACCTGTGATTTAGGTATGCCTCATTTTTAGGGTCATGCTATAAAATAATGATAAAAAATGAATGATCAGCGTGGATAAAACACATACATCCATATTTTCGTTTCATTTTATGGTATAATCATAAAAATGAGGCATATCCAAGGTTCAAGGGTCTTTTTACTTTGGTGGTAGACTCCCGGGAGTTTCAACACATAGGTGGGAAAATCCCACCCCGGCGTGAGTGTGTGTTGGTGTGTGCGTGTAAAAGAAAAAAAAAAAGTTCAAGTGGACTAAATAATGGGGATTAAACTCTTACCATTGAAAACTTTTCCTCTTCATCCAGGTCTATGTAACTTTATGAATATGTTGGATGTAAAGTAAATATTAGGGTGGGCCCTTAGAAAAGTTTCAACGGTGAGAGTCATCATAGGTGCTGATTTCTGTGGTGTGGTACACATGAAATTTGGATCTGCTTAATTTTTCTTATTAAGTACTAAAATTATCTATAAAAATGGACGGACTTCATGGATATACAGAAAAAAAATGATTAAGATAGACCTCATAGGGTACGGGTAACACCCACCGAGGTGTTACCTCACCCCTTCGGGCACGCAAATGACGAGTTCCATGCCTGCGTGTCAGAACCGTACGGACCACAATGGTCAGCGGAACAAGCGAAGTATCAGTGTCCTCTCTCGGCGGCGTGGAGGCGTGCTTCCACGCGTTTAATGCAACAAGGTACATACCGGGCTGGTAGTCCGCGTTCCACAGAAGTTAGTATGCCTACCATGCATGCCAGTGATCAAAACCGTTCTAAAGATGGGAACCAAAGTAACTAACCCTGGTGAAAGCACGAATCTTAGTCATTGGGCGTGGATTAGGTTGGGTGACCCCCTTTTTTAATATTATATATATAATATATATATATATATATATATATATTTATATAATATATATTGGGGAAAAGGTACCGTGCGCTCGAGCTGATGGGACCGGTCTATGAGGTCGAGCTGTGTGGGCCCCACCGTTATACGTTTCGAACATCTACCCCATCAGTAAGATGCACCATTCCATCGTGGGCCTAGGTCTCAACAATCAAGTCAATACGTGACTGTTGTGGGCCACACCACATACAGAAGTGGAGAGGGGCCGTGCACCAGTACAACATTCAAAATCATTTTCTGGGCCCACTAAGATGTGGTTTGCAAATCCAGCCCAACCATTATGTGTTTCCTACTTCGATGAGGGTTCAGAACAAGTTTCATCAGCATTAAAAACTCAGGTGGGCCCTACCAAGTGCTTTTATATGTTTTTGGCATGTTTTCACATGATTTTAGATGATATGGCCCACCTGAGTTCCGTATACGGCTGATTTTTGAGATATCTCATAATTTAAAGGAGACCCATCAAATGCACGGTGTTGATGGTCGACACGCATCACGGTGGGGCCCACATAGTGACCTCACGGGAGCTTATGGTGAGGTCGAGCGCATAGTACCTTTTCCATATATACACACACGTACATACGAGTCATGCTCACCTATACACACCTTTTCACACGTGTCACGAGCGTCTAATCCAAACGGTCCATGTGATTCAGAATCATACAAAACCATAGGAGACAAATTTTCAGCGGATATAAAATTCTAGTGAGCCATAGAAAAGAAAAATGCAAATCAATAGAGGAAACTATTTTCATTTTTAATGGCTCAATAAAGTTTTGGATCAAAGTAAAAATTGGACTCGGAGGGTTTTATGAGGTGTTGATTCACGTGTACCGTTCAGATTTTAGAGTCACATCATATATGATGAGTTGTCAAAAAAAGTTCACACAAGCTCCATACTAACTAGTGCACAATTGACCATTCTGCTGTATATATATATACCCTTATATGTTTTTATTTAAAATAAGCGGAAAAAATTAAAAAAACCATTAATATTGATAGCGGATAGCGAACCACACGTTAAGGTGGGCCCTAAAGTCAGGTCTCATCCAATGAATTATTATTTTGTATTTATGATCATAAACAATTTAATTTAAATAACAGTATAATTATGATCCTTACTCCTCCAGTGATAGACTTTTAGAGTTTCACGGTCAAGGGTTCGAGTACCTATAGGTGGTGAAATCCCGCTAAGGCTTGAGTATGTAGGTTGTGCGTGTGTGTAAAAAGAAAAAAAAAAATAAACAGTATAAATATATATATCAACAATAATTTAACATTAAAATAATAATACAAATGTTATTATTATACATGAAAAAACCAATAATTAAATAGCAAATAAATAAATAGAAGTAAATTATGATCATTATCTAATTTAGCCAGAATTTTAGCAAACCAAATAACCCCTTAAAACCACCTTTAGAGAAAAGGAGGACCAGTGAGCCTAATTACTTGATATGAATTTTATCCACCCCCAAATCGAGCCAATGGTGGACCACCACTCTTAAGTCATTAAACCCAAAATAATATTAATCCAAAACCCATTATAGGAAAGAGCTAAGTTGAAATGACAACCATCAGTTTGTGCGAGCTACCCAAGTTATGTACACCTCCATACCTAACCAGATAAACAAATTCCCCGGAAATATATTAAATTTTAGAACATCCATTCCATGGGCCCCCCATGTACGGATAGAAACAAAATTTAAATTGCTTATCAGCAAGACAGATATATATATATATATATATATATATCTAACGGTGGTCATGTCACATATCTCACCTGCCCACACTCACACACGGTGGTAGCGGCTCCAGCTGTCAACATATTCAAGCACCCGCGTTTTTGCATAGATACACTGCAGTTTGACTACGTGGCATCCACATGGCACCAAACGCGGTTCTTGCCCTTCTCCCCACGTCCCCACCTATAAATAAGACCCGCAGCAGCTCCCGCTCTTTTGATATGGAATTCGGGTTAACGTTTTCCGTTAAGTCTGGGAATATTCCGTTATCTAAGGACGATGAAATCCTCTTCGGACAAACGGTCGAAGCCGGAGAGAGGCGAGTCCTCTGCTGGAAGCTCTAGCGGCCATTATAAGGGCGTTAGGATGCGGAAATGGGGGAAATGGGTGGCGGAAGTACGGCTGCCGAATAGCAGAAAGAGGATCTGGCTCGGGTCTTATGATGCGCCGGAGAAAGCGGCAAGGGCGTATGACGCCGCCGTATTTTGCTTACGTGGCCCGTCGGCGACATTCAACTTCCCGGACTCGCTTCCGGACATCCCGTCCGCAGAGAGCTTGACGTCGGAGGAGATCGGGAAGGCTGCTAGGAGGTTCGCGCTCGAGGGATCGGCGTTTGCTCCTTCGGGTCCGGCGCCATTACCGGACTCGAAGGTGTCGTCAGAGTCTCCGGCGGAGAATCCTTCGTGCTGGCCGGTGATGGATGGGAACTCGGATCTTGGCCTTTTCAATTCTCCGTTCGATGAATTTCCGACGGGATGGGTTTTTACTACGAGAGAGGGGGAGGAAGACGACGATGACGATGGCGGGGCGCAGAATGCAGGCGGCGCATTTTATCCGTGGCCGGGACTTTGGAACTTTTGATGCGCATTGCACCACGTTTGTTGTCTCGCAGGAGGGCCTTTTGAATTGAGGAGATATGAAATGATCCGTTGCTCTGAGACCACTATATTACGGTACTTCCAATGACTAAAGGACACTTGGACGGATCCCATCCATTCATCCTTACTGTGTATTAGGTCCACTACAAATTTTCTGTACCTCCATGAATGAAAATTACATTGATCGGCTGATTCTATCCATCAATTTAATATTTCAGAATCGCACGGTAAATATTTCTTATGGAAAAGTAGTTAAGTCAAATAAGAAATTACAGATGGAGTCCATGATCTGATATTAGTCTATCACGTATAATGGACGGTTAGGATGAATCAGTTGGGCTGTGCAAATATCCCATTGTCACATATGAATACTTTAATTATAGTGCTCGCAGAGCACCGGATCATTTCTGGAAATAGTAGTATGACTGTTACGTGGAATACTACCGTTGGCTGTGTAAAGAGTCCACAAATCAAAGGTCCGCGGCCTGTGAATCACGTGGAGTTTTTTTTTTTTTTTTTTTTTTTTTTTTAAACACACCCCACACACTCACGCTGGTGGAATTTCACCACCTATGGCTACTCGAACCCTTGATGGGGAGTTGAAACTCCTAGAGTCTACCACCCTGCAATAGTAAGGACCCACGTTGAGCGAATCACGTGGAGTTACCATCCATTGAATAACTTCCAACATGTCATGCACGTACATAATCCACTCCGTCCAATAAGTTTGTTCTACCACTATCTAATCATAAAGTAGGATACACAAAAATCATGGCAAAGAAAAAAATACAAAGTGTGGTCCACCTGATGAATACACAGGGATGAAAAATGTGGTTGACTTGATGAGTATATGGGACATATTTTTGTCAAAGGTAATTTTTGTAGTGGAACCAAACTATTCAACGGAGTGGATTTCTTATATGCATGATTAATTAGAAGTTATCCGCTGGATGGACGGTATGATTGGGTACAACTAGTTGGACGTCAGCATTTCTAGCGTATAAATCCCTGTAAATAGCGATGAAGTATTATATTGTAATCCAATATTTTAATAAGAGAAGTACTTTTTATCTGCTTTTGATAGTCAAATTAGTGCACTTGGGATCAAACGAGCAGATCGATAGGAGGAGGACCGTGTTTGTTGGGGGGACGCGAATTGCATGTTGACCAATGACCACCCTGTCAGTGGTCGGTGCTGGAAAGCTCTGTGGGCCCACCATGATTTCTGTATTTATCCCCGCCGTCCATCCATTTTTCCAGCTCATTTTATGGCATGAGACAAAAAATGAGTCAGATCCAAATCTTAGATGGACCACACCATTGGATAATACGGAGATTGAATGCCCACAATTAAATACTTCTTAGGGGCCACGAAAGTTTTGGATCAAGATAATGTTTGTGTTTTTCCCTTCATCCACGTCTCTGTGACCTGAGACAGGTTGGAAAATAAATATACAGTGGACCCAAAGAAGTTTTTAGTGGTGGGCGTTCAATCACCACTTTTTCCTGTGGTGTGGCCCACCTGAGATTTGGATCTGGCTCATTTTCAGGCTCATTGCCTAAAATGAAATAAAAAAATGGATGGAGGGCGTGGATAAAATACAAGCATCATGATGGGGCCCACTGCTGGCAGGGTCAGTATGAAATCCGTCCCCTTGTCGGAGACAGCTACACTGATGAGGTGTTACCCGGTTAACACGTCAGTTGTTGTTACACTGAACGTGGGGCCCACCTTGATGAATTTGTTATATATCCACACTGTCCACCCATTTTCGAAAATAATTTTAAAATAATGTCCCAAAAAATCGAGGAGATATAAATCTCGGATGGACCACACCATAGGAAACAATAGCGACTGATTGCCTACCATTAAAAGATAACAAGCCCACCGTAATTTTTATTTCCCCTCCAACCGGTTGATGAGGTCAACCTGGATGAAGGGAAACTACAAAGATCAGATTGATCAAAGACTTTTATGGCCCAGGATAAGCTTTTAATCGTCAAACACCACAGCATCCAGTGGTGTGGTCCACCTGAGATTTGTATATACTTAAATTTTGAGATCAAGTGCTGAAATGAGATGGAAAAAAGGATGGACAGAGCAGATATACAACAATTTCATCAAGGTGGGCCCCATACGTATGGTGAGGGTAACACCCTCTAACACTAACGTGTTACAGGAAACGGATTGGCTACTCCCCTGCCACCAGCCAATGGCCGGTGGTCGGTGCTATGTGGGCCCACCATGATGTATGTATTTCATCCATGCCGTCTATCTATTTTTTCCGGATAATTTTACGTATGAGATAAAAATAGGGTATATCTCAGTCTCAAGTGGACCACATTACAGGAAGCAGTGCCGAATGAGACCATTAAAAACCTTTTGCAGGCTATAGAAATTTTGGATCAAGCTAATCTTTGTTTTTTCCCTTCATCTCACCTGCGTGACCTAATTAAAAGATTGGATGTCAAATATAAACAACACAATGGGCCTTAGGAGGATTTTAATTAGAGGTGTACATGAGTTGAACCCAGCCACTAGCTCACCCCACTCGAACTCAGCTCGGCCCGGTCCTTGAGCTTGACTGTCCGGCTGGGCTCGGTTCGGCCAACAGCTTAGTCAATTCAAGCCGAGTTCGCCTGTGCAACATTTTTACAAACACATGAACTGCACCTTTCACGGTACGTGAAACAACAGTAGCGGTGTTACAAGTACTTCATCAAACACCTTATAAGCAACGTCAAAATCAATAAAAAAGAGTATTTGTTTCGTATACCTACCTTCCTTGCCACCGGTGAACACTTCATTAAGTCATTTCATCAAACACTTGGTAAGCAACATCAATATCAAAGTAATCAGGTCACTCAATTGGTTTGCTCGGAGTTCGATTCAAGTTGGGGTTCGATCTGAGTCAAATCGAGCTTGGACAAGCTCGAACTAGGTTCGAAAGTTTTTCGCACTAAAAAAATCAGCTCAACTTGGCTCGAACTTACTTTTGAATCGATTTTTTTCGAGCCGAGTCAAGCAAGATAACTGAGCTAACTCAGTTCATGTACAGCCCTAATTTTAATGGTGGATATCTAATCACTATTGTTTTCCCATGGTGTGGTCCACCTGAGATTTATATACCTCTCATTTTTGGGATCAAGCCCTAAAATGATCTGTAAAAATGGATGAACGGAATGGATGAAACACATACATCATGGTGGGGCCCACATATCACCGACCATCAGCCATATGCTGGTAACACCTAATCCGCTCCCTTTAAAAACTGTGCATGTGACGTCCAATTAATGGCCATCAAGTGGATGGTTGAAAGTGAAATAGCCAACTGTCCAAAGTCCAACTGAAAAAATCAGATGGTCGATGTTGTCTTCTTAGTGCCAATTTTTCTTCCTGCTCCGTCCAGGGATGGGTCAACGATCTGGACCGTCTAGATTTCCGTACAACAAGACCACTGTAAGTTTGAAGGGTCTCCATCCTTTAAGATACATAGTGATCAACTAACACACGATTCTAAGATATATAGGTGGTCGTAAATATTCCCTTCTATTTGGGAGTTGACGGTCCAAGTTTTCGTCTCCATCCTTTTTTACCCATTTTTAGTAATATATTTGTATCATGTGGGAGAGGATTAGGTGAGACCCGGAACTCACCCAAGACAGTACATCCCTTACCGTGGGGCCCACCTTGATGTATTTATTCTGTATCCACTCCGTTCTTCCGTTTTTCCAGATTATTATAGTGTATTATTCCAAAATTGAAGCAGATCCAATTATCAGGTTGACCATACCATTAGAAACGGTGGTAATTGAATGCCCTACCATTAAAAATTTCTCAAGGTGCACCTAATGTTTATTTGCCATCCAATCTATTGATAAGGTCACATAAACCTAAATAAAGGGAAAAAACAAATATAAGTTTCATCTAAAACTTTTGTAGCCCACTGATGATCAATCACCATTGTTTTCTACTGTATGGTTCACCTGAGAATTGAATCTATTTCATTTTTGGTATGATATAAGTAGAATGATTTCGAAAAACAGATGGACAGTGTGGATACAGAATACATACATCAAGGTGGGCCCCATAGTAAGGGCTGAATTGTCTTAGGTGAGTACATGTTCTCACCGAACCCACTCCCCGTTATAGCATCAAGCAAAGTAGAAATAGAAGGGTGGTAGTATCAAGGTGCAGAGTGAAATGTTCCCATCTGTCTTCTGATGTGCTTTGCTCGATCGAGTCTTATCTGTCTTCAGCCATGAAACTTTCAGAATAAGTTGCTTTTTTTTCTTTGACTGTACATTTTTCAGAAAGTAAATATCTTGAGGATATTTTATTCCGGGTGTAATAATGTTTCTACTGTTTTACATTTCATTGCTTGAAGCTATTGCATTTGATGATGCTGACTTGCTTGTCCATATTAGTGGGGCTCACTTTTCTCACTGTGACATCCACACCATCCATCCGTTTGACTGGCTCGTTTTTGGGAATTAATTCAAAATGAGTGAGATTAGAAGCTCAAGTGAACCACACAATAGAAAAGTGAGGGATAGAATGCCTACTGTTCAATAATTTTTTAGGGTTAAAAAGTTTCCGGTTTAACTGATTACTACTGCACATTTTATAAGTCAGGGATATAATGGTAACATTTTCAGTTTTTTTATTTTTATTTTTATTTTTTATTGAATGGTATCATAGTCGATTTAAAGAGGGTCTCACCAAATAGATACTTCAAGTTAATGATTTTAGATATATTTTACTTGGTTTGAATAATTTATTTTTGTATGCTAGTTAGGATTGTCGGATAAAAAAACTCCTCAGAGGCCTTAATAGCTTTGGATCAAGGTAATAATTGTGTTTTTCCTCCATTTAGGCCCATGTGACCTCATCAATAGGTTAGATGGAAAATAAACGTACAATGGACTTGGGAAGTTTTAAATGGTGGTGTTCAATTATCAAAATTTTCTTGTGTTGTGGTTAGCTTTAGATTTGGATTTGCCTCATTTTGTGTTTGGTGAACGCCTTCTGCATGAGCGCGAAAATGCCCTCACTTAGTTGACTTTCTTTTTCAGTTTGGTATGTTCTGGTTTGGTTTGATTTGAATATGGAGTTAACTTGAAGGTGAAACTGCACTTGTTTTGGAGTTGTTACTAGGTAAATAAAATTTTATAATATATGGCAGACTGGAAATCGTGGAATCGCTTAAAGGTCTGGGAATCATGAGATTTTCCAATTCAAGTGACTCATGCGATTGGTCTATGACCATAAATTTTGAGTAAGAATTTTTCCGCCCGCACCATATGCAATATCTACTCTACAAGATTTAACAAATTTTAAGGGATTTAGTGGAGCTTTGGCATTATTGCATCCAGTCGTGCTTCACAGGGTTTAAGAGTCCACATAGGCAAAAGGAGAAAATAAACGACACCCGGCCTTACTGCGCAAGGTTTAAGTTCCTAGGTAGACAAAATAAAGTAAAAAGAAAAATGGACAAGAGAGAGACTTGCAGAATAAAGATAAAAGAAAGTGTGTGCTTTTGATGTATCTGAAATGTATGGATTGGAATACAAGTAGATTTGAGATACGAGATGAAAAATGAAAGACTCGACACCCTTTTCAGCAAAAGAGATGGTTGGATATCCCTATAAGTACATATGTTTGTCAATTGGCACGTGTCTTGTGTCATCAAGTCTGATGAGCCCTATTCATAGATGAAAGTGCTAAAGATTCAAAGAACTACGACAATCGAGCTTGAAGTAATAGGTAAACAGTGTAGTGCCTTGGTTTGCCCGAACCTTAAGCCTTAGAATTCCTGTGATCCATGTGAACCTTGTAAAGCCCAAAATCGAACCCTCGAGTTGGCTTGTCCATTGATAGGAATACTCATAGCCTTCATTAGCTAGAGGAGATGTCTCTTAGAACAGTATGGGCTTGGGAAAGCTTTGTACAAAATCTGAAAAATAGATAAATTTCTCAAATGCACAAGTTTGGGCTCTGCTTGATCGCTCGAGTAGATCCTCAAGCTCTCTTGATTGATCGAGGATGTCCAAAATAGTCTAACGAGTTCTCTAGACAAAAATGTCCAAGTTCAAGCTATGCTCGATCGCTCGAGAAGGTGCTTGAGCTCTTTCGATCGATCGAGGATGCTCAAAAGTGTCCAACGAGCTTTTGCCTGAAATTTCAATTAATCTCAATTGAGTGAGCCTTAGTTCAATTGACTGAGCCTAGCTAGCCGTTTTTTGCCCATTTTTCAATCGTTGCAACTCGATTTATTTATATATTGGTCGGGCATTTGGACATTTTGATGAGAATCCATTGGAGCTTTGAGAGAGTGTTCCCCCTTGCATATCTTTTATTCTTAGCTCCAATTAGTTTGAGTTCATCATTCAATCATTGTGTTTAAGAGCATCAATAAGCATTTAAAGCTCGAATTGAATCATAAACTCAAGCATTTATTAATGGCTTGACCTAATTGAAATAGGCAAATTATTTGTCATAAAAGCCATTAAATGTAAGATTAGGGTGAATTCACCCTTACCCATCTCCCATACCTTGGTACCATATCGGTAAACTTGTTCAAGGTTATTGTTCATGGGTGCTAAAGAAGAAGTTGATTCATGGAAGACGAAGCATCTTCAATAAGAAACTATCATGGGGCTCAACCTGCTAAGTCAGTTTTAGTGTTAGAGTCCATTGTTTGAAACCATTTCTTATGTATATGTGGGTTTTAAGAGTTTGATGACCCAAACTCGATAAAACCTCATGTAAGCCTTCGACGGGAATATACATGATTACTCCTTATGTAGGAGCTAATCAAGGGTTTGCGATCTAAACTTGCCAAGAGTTTGTGTCCAGCAACTGGTGCAAAACGTGTAGAACCTTTTGTAGGTTGTAAATGTTTATAGTAAACTTAATTTAAAACCATAAGTGATAATGAAATTCGGTACATTTGTGACATTTGTGGAGAGAATGCATTAGTTGGGAGCGGTGTAAACAAGTAGTCAAACCACTATAAACATCGTGCAATGTGGTGAATGAATTATGTGTGTGTGTGTGTGTGTGTGTGTGTGTTTTAATTTGTTGAATGACTATGAATGCGTAGATAAATTGTACTCTACATGTTTAATTTAATGCCTATGTGAATGTTACCATTTCATTTCCATTCACCTTGTAATTTCTCGATTAATTCATCATTATGCACATGTTAAAATTTTGTAGAGTGGGTTGTTGTGCTTTAAATTTAAAAAGGGCATATTTACCCCCTCAAGGACTTAACCACAGTTTTATGCTCCTATTGTAGTTGTACTTGAACTAAATTGTAATTTCAATATCTGATTCCAACCATATTCTTTAACTTCAGTGACTTCTTTTGTGGACTATTTTTCCTAGAGCTACTGTCTTAATTTGGGCAAGACCTCAACATCAGTTAGGAAATGTCCAAAGTCTTCAGAGAGGACCTACCCTATATCTTTCGCTCGTTGGCCCTCTATATCTATCTATTTCATTGCTCCCCTCCCGTGTCACTCTGTCCTTCGGAATGCTTGCTCTTGCGTTGCATTTGTAGATGGAGACCGTCGGCTCGTGGTGAGCCAACGGTGGACATGTGTCACTATTTTGTGATTGTGGCATCTGCAGGGCATGAATATGGCTTTTGGGTTGACAAAAAGTGCGACAGGTGATTGCCGTCTTACGAAGGGCTAGCTGTCCACATGGTATGACTTTGTTTTAACAAAATAGGTCCCTTGACACCTGTAGCAGTGAAAAAACGAAAGTAGGGATGATGGCATCACCGTCGGTTTGCTATGAGCCTATGATTTTAATTTTTTTTATTTTTTAATATGGTCCATTGGTTGCTTCCATGCGATGCTGGGACCATAAATATGTGACCCACTTGAATTTGCGATGCTTTACCGATACGACAGAGACAACTTTAAGATGCTAATCAGGTTTTCAAAACGTCTAAATTCCGGATCTGCCGATCAAATCTGTCGGTTGTTCTCGCAACTTACTGAGAACCCTGCCCACTTGATCAATTGAATTTTCAATAATCAGAGCCAAAAGGAGTGTCTATGTGTTCATGCTCTAAAATAAGCTGCGAAAACAAAAAATTATGGATCAGGTGAATAAAATACATAAATCACAGTTGGGGCACAAAGCACCTGACTATTAGGGACCGGTAGGGTCATTATGCATTCTGCATTTGTTTCTTGGGGACCGGCCCCACAAGTATGGGATGAGAGAACAAAGCAACAGCTATCATTTGCCAAAAAAAAAAAAAAGGACCTTCATTGGATGGATAGGATAGCCCATTTAAAGTAATTTAAAAAATGTACAGGTGCCATCGAATTAATGACCATGAAGTGGACGGTCAAAAGTAAAATAGCCAATAGTCCAATTTCCAGCAGAAAGATCATATGATCAATGTTCTCCTTGAGCCAGTTTGTCTGTTCTGCTCCGACCATGGTTTGGTCAACGATCTGGATGCTCTAGATTTCCGTACAAGTATACCGTTGTAAGTTTTAAGAGTCCCCACTGTTTAAAATATATAGTGAGAAACTAACACACGATTCTGACTATTTCTGATTATTTTATTTGAACGGGGGTTTCAATCAATCAGGTGCTTTTCTTTACTACGTGCTGCAATTCCCCACGTGGAGTTTTGTTCTTCCCACGTGCTTAAAAAAAGAAAGTGGCTCGTGGATGATAGCGCTCTTCTCGGGAGTTTCGTCTCAGGAGATTAGTGTTTCCCGGACTGGTTTTTCAGTTTGGACGATCGGACCTTTGGTTCTATGATCTAAACCGTTGATCTGTTGGGCCACACCGTGGACTGTCCATGTCTCTGTAGTCTCACAGACTTGAAGATCCTAGCCAACGATCCAACGATCACCTTCTTCGATTTACCGTTGAGACAAAAATTGAAGATTTTTTATGCACAGTTTCCGTACAGCAGGCTGCATGGTAAGTTGTTATGCAGCTCATTGTTTCCGTCAATATGCCGCTCGTATGAAAAATCCTTACCGTCTAAATTGTAGGTCCCATCATTAATATGTTCCACGTACAAAATAAGGCTCATTCTTTAATTATGTGGGCCACATGTACTTGATGAGTCAGGCCATCGGTTATCCATTGATTCCAACGGCGTCGCACACCTTATATTCAGACCGTGCTTGATTTTGTTCCAGATGATCTCCCTGCCGAGGCCTACCGTTTTCATGGTATGGATGTCCTGAAAAATTGGCCCATTGGCTAGAAAAGGCTGTACGGTGAGTTAGAATACAGATGGCTTTACTCGATCCTGAGCCACGAGCCGTATGGGACCAGTCAATAGTAAGGGTGCACCGCTGGTGGGGATGTCAATGTGCCAAGTTAGTCCATGGGCTTTCGGATCTGGTCCACGGTCAGACTCGTGATAGAACACCAGCCCATGGGTTAGACTCGGGCTTAAAATTCAAGCACCTTTTTTTTAGGCCATGGTATTTGAAGGTGGAAGTTTCCTGATGAATGGACCAGATCTTGTATAATATGCCACTTGTTCCTTGTTTAAAACATGTGAGTGGACCTCTTCAATCTATTAGATCTAACCGTTGGACTGGCCGCCTGCAAATGGTCCGCTGTGAAAAAAAGAAAAAAGAAATAACAAAATTGGTTCACATCAAAGGGACCAAATCCAATGGCCTGGATTGTCCAGCAAGGAGATCTTTAATGCAAGCTCCGTCAAAGGTGGATAGCACCAGATCAACGGTGCGGATCACATATTCATAAACGGATTGGCCACTCCCCATGACACCAGCCCCGTGGCTGGTGGTCGGTACTTTGTGGGCCCCACCATGATGTATGTGTTTCATCCCTTCCGTTCATCCATTTTTACAGATCATTTTATATTTTTTTGCCAAAAATGAGAGGGATATAAATCTCAGGTGGGCCACACCACATGAAAACAATAGTGATTGGATATCCACCATTAAAGTTCTCCCAAGGCCCAATGTACTGTTTATTTTACATCTAATATGTTGATTAGGTCATACAGGCCCAGATGAAGGGAAAAAACAAAAATCAGCTTGATCCAAAACTTTTATGGGCCCCAAAATGTTTTTAATGGTCGACGCTCATTCAACACTGTTTTCTGTAATGTGGTCCACTTGAGATCATTTTTGGTCTTATACCTTAAAATGATCTGTAAAAATAGATGGACGGAATAGATGAAACAAATACATCATGGTGGAGCCCACAGAGCACCGACCATCAGCCATTGGCTGGTGTCAGGGGGAGTAGCCAATCCGTTTCCAGCCCGGAGGCGTCTACACGTCATCACGCTGAGGGTAGCGGATTGCGTGGTGACCCAGCATCACGTAGCTGCGTGATGTTAGGACTCCGTGAGGCCCACCGTGATGTATTTGTTTTATCCACACCGTCCATCCGTTTTTCCAGCTCGTTTTAGGGTATTAAACAGGAATTAAGCGTATCCAAAGCTCAAATGGACCATACCACCTGAAAAAGTAGATTGAATGTCTACCGTTGAAAACTTCTCGGGGGCCGTAGAATTTTTGAATTAAGCTGATATTTATGTTTTACCTTCATCCAGGTATGTTTGACCTTATTAGCAGGTTGGATGGGAAATAAACATCATTGTGGGCCCTACGAAGGTTTCAAAAGTAGAAGTCATTATCACCTTTGTTTCCTGTGGTGTGGTCCACTTGAGCTTTTTATACCCATAAATCTTTGTTTCATGGTCTAAAATGATCTGGAAAAATGGATGGACGGAGTGGATAAAACATATACATCACAGTGGGGCCCACATGGTCTTAACACGGCGTAGCTAGGTGATGTCGGGGTCACCACCCAATCCGACCTCCCAAGAGCCATCTCTCCGCAGGACACGTGGAGCTGAGACTTATCATTTTGGACCGTCTACCTAATTCCCGCTTCTGTAGATGGAAAATGATATAAAATCTATACGGATTGGGTAATCCAAGCCATCTGATCGGTGTCCCTCAAACCAATGGTAGAAAACGGAAACGAAAATGGGAAAGGGAGTGGATTAGGTGCGGCCCTTACCGTGGGCCCCACCTTAATGTATGTATCATATATCTATACCGTCCATCCAATTTTTTTCAAATTAATTTAGGGTATGATCCTAAAAATGAAGCAGATCTAGTTCTCAGGTGGACCAATTTCATAGGAAACAGTGGTGATTGTCCATTAATCAGCCATAAAAGTTTTGGATCAAGCAGACTCGGATTCGGATTCGGATAGCAAATCTCGCGGGTACCCTTCGCAGGTCTGCAACAGTCATTAGTAAACAAAGCAAAGGTTATTTTAGTCATTTCACACTTCCTTACTTGCTCCCGCCTTCCTGTACAAAAAGGGAGAGGGACGAGAAAAACCGAAAATCCCTAATTTCAGAAGCCCGTCTTCGCTGGAAAATGGCTGTTCTTCTTCCAACAGTCTGTCCTCAGAAAACTCTATTTCTCCCTCATCTTACCCCCTTCGGAAACCCTAACCCTAGAAAGCCCCCGTCCCTGTTCTTTCCAGAATCCGCAAAAATCCCAAAACGAGAAGAAGAAGGTCAAGATCCAAACAAGAATAGCTGAGAAATCACTTCCAGAACTGCAGATTTCGAGCAATCCTGCCAATTTGAAGCGTCGGCAGATCGAGTAGTTCTTGGAATCTCAGAGAATTCTGCGGCGGTAGCAGAGGGAGGTTGGATTCTCTTGAATCGAGAGATACCGGAGGTGATCTTTGAGAAATTAAGGCTCTTTTTTGGAGGGAATGAGGAGCGGCGTCATTCGAAACAGGAAGGGTGGTAAGGGCTCAGAACCTCAGGTGGTGGTGGTCGCAGTCGACGCTGATAAGAACAGCCAACATGCACTGAAATGGGCCGCGGATAATGTCATATCCAAGAGCCAGGTCTTCTTCCTGCTCCATATTCGGAAGAAGATAATCACCATTCCTACACCAAGTGAACTTCGAATATCCCATTTTTCTTCTAGACATTGGATTATTGCATCTTTAAGAGCACGTTTCTGCAGTCGATATTGAGAGACAACACGCACGTTGTCCACTAAAGGTGGTTGGTATGAACCTGTTGGGCATTTCAAAATGAGAAATTTGAAATTCGCATTTTGGAATGTGCGTTACTCTCTCTGCCTCCCATTATTGGATGGTAAGAGATGTGTGCACTGCACGCACACAACCTCTTCACTATATATATATATATATAATATATATATATATATATATATATATATATATATATATATCTATATATATATATATATATATATATATATATATATATATATATAGGTGTGTTCGAAATGATTTTACAAAGACACCAATTGAGAGAAAGGGATGAGACTAGTCACTACTGGCGGGCCTGCTCATGTCGGTGGGCCTTGATGGGCTGGCGATATTCTGGGAATTACCTTGATTAGATGATCCTAACTGTCCCATTGGAGGACTTAACATTTTGGGCTATTTTTTATCACGACGGTTAGGATTTGTGTGACTTTTGGTTTAACTGATCTCATTATGGGCTGGCACAATGAAATTAACCAATCAATATAGTCTCTCTTTGGAAAATGAGATTTGTCTCTTTTCACTTTGGGTTTTTTCTTATTTATTCAGGGTTTTTTAGTTGAACACTGTCTGGAAAAGAAAAAGGCTAGTTTTTCGATGCTTTCTATCCGCTTGCCTGGATAGCTTTTCCTTTCTATCCTGACATCATCACCGCACATGTGGCTCACATTTAAAATTTTCATTGCCATGCAACCAGGGTCCCTGCCGTGGAAAAGCTATGGCCCACAAAGTACGCCAATTGGACAATCACAATGTTCAATTGCTAGCCTGCGGATGGATATTTGATATATAAGAGAAGGGCTCCCACATTCAATGGACAAGAATCAATTTCTACCTGATAGTTAAGATTGACTCTTGGGCTTATGATCTGTCCATGGAGCACACTCACAGATGATCTGGCATTGTCCACATGGTCATGTTTATGGTGGAAATGATTGAGAGGACGTTTTTCTTCTGGCTGCATCAGATACAAAATGATCCCTTGAATTTGGCATTTTCTTTTTCAAAACATCAGATAGGCTCATTGCATTAGGCGTTATTGTTGCAAATGTTTTCCAGTTCTCATTAAGTTGAATTGCTATGGACATGTGTGTTTAATATGCAGCTGGGCAACAGCTTCCTATTTCAGATGTTGATGAGGAGTTAGCGTCCACATTTCTTCAACAGATTGATTTACAGACCAAAGAACTACTCCTTCCATTCCAATGTTTCTGCAGTAGACGAGCGGTATACATTTGACCATCATTCAATAAATTTTGGTTTTTGTATCGGGATAACTGATAGCCACTTAAGTTTCTTAGCTTCTTGATTTTCTCTAGATGGAATAAGTACCAACAATAATTTAAAAGGTTAATGAATGCTCATGAGGAACTAGTTATTTTTTATTGCATGTCTATAATTGGAACCCTCTGGTGATGTGAGTTGGCCATATCTCCTACACAGCCAGGTATGCTGGTTTCCTTCATTATTACTTTATTGTGGGAAAATGGAACATGGTCTCTGTTACATGTTGGATCAAAGTTTTTTTATGACTAACTGCTTACCTTTCAAAGAAAAAAGAAAAGAAAAAAGAAACTGCTTACCTTTTTAGGTGCCTAAATACTTTTCCAAGCCTTTTATCATGCCAGTAACTTAGGAGAAGTCATCTACCTTTTTCCTTTTTTCTTTCCTTTTCTTTCTTTCGTTAAAAAAAGAAAATCAATATGAGAAGATTTTATTCAAAGAAATCATGTTAGGAAACAATTTACGTCTTAGCAGCAACACTCGTAGAAGGAAATAGGTCTTAACTATTCTCTACTTCTGTCACTGATTGAATTTTTTTTTATTTATTATTTTTATTATTATTTTATTATTTTAATTTTTTACCGCAAACTTTTAGAATCTCATCATGCATAAAAGCCTCACACTTTTGCAAGAGGGTGGTGTGTTTGTTCACTATATTGAAAGTCCTGATATTTCATGGATGTATCCTACTACCATGCAGTTTTACCTGTGAAAAATACTCATAGGTGGTGTGCTCCCACCTTTCGGTGAAAAAAAGAAAGAAAGAAAGAAAGAAAAGGACTCCCACACTAGAAGCAAAAGATGTGTTAAATGGTCCACTGTTGGGGTATTGGAAACTGAATATTGATAGAAGCTCTGTGGGAAATTCAGGAGATTATGATATTGAGAAATCGAAATGGATGGCTAAGAAGCTATGCTCTTTTAAGGGCCATCCTTAGCAGGTGAGTCCAGAAGCTGACAGTTGAGCTATCAATATGGATTTGCATCCCTTTAGGGAACCATTCTCTGGGCGATAAGCACGGAAGGAGATTCTAGGAACCTTGGCAAATCTTTTTTATTTTTATTTTTTATGAATTAGGTCATTGTTGTTGTCATTTATGTTTCTTTTCACATTTATTTGGAGATGCAAATGAGCTCGCAGGTTTCTAGCTAAAGAATCGGTATCCTGTTATAGTTTAATTTGTGGCATTTTCTATCTAGTAACTTGATGAATCTTGTATCTTTTAACCTTTACCCCCCCCCCCCCCCCCCCCCTCTTTTTTATATCTTTTCATTGCGTATGCAAACATGGTGAGTTCCAAAATTCTCCTTCATGAGTCTTGTGCTGATATGGACAATATCTTGCTATCAATTCAGTTACAGTGCAAGGAAGTCATCTTAGATGATGATGATATATCAAAGGCCATTATCAATTATGTTGTGCTTCAATCTGCCGATAAGCTCATTCTTGGTACATCATCTAGAAGTGCATTCACTAGGTGATGTACCTCTCTCTCTCTCTCTCTCTCTCTCTCTCTCTCCCTCCCTCCCTCCCTCCCTCCCTCTCTCTCTCTCACTTTTTGTTGAAGGCTTTGGTTTAATTTGCAGAGCTTTTAAGCAAGCAGATGTCCCTACATCCGTTTTGAAGATGGCGCCAGAATTCTGCTCTTTATATGTCATATCGAAGGGAAGGATAACGTTGACCCGACAGGCTCCTAAACCTAATACATATCCTAGACAGTCAAGTCCCAAGTTCGAAGCTGCCGGGAATGCATTCCAATCTACTAAAAGTTTGTCTTCTAGAATAGCTGCTGTATCACATTCTGCAGAAAGTTATTTATTTATTTATTTTAAATATCGTTTTGAGGATGTTACTGACAAATCTATTTATTCTCTTTTTTTGGGGGGTATTCTGCAGGCGAGCCGGTTCCCACACACCATGATCAAGAGTTTGTCAGGTACGTAGCTAGACCTCTTGTCTGTAAATGTTTCCGAGAAACATGGCAAGCATACTTTTCTCTTGAAATGCATCCCATAAATTACATGGTGATAATATGTTTTCATCCTCTTATTTTGTGTAAATAAACTGATTTAAGATGCTCAACTTCATTGCATTGAGCATCCCGTTGGGTGTTTGAAGTACCAACACATTTCGAACTTTTTTTTTTTTTGAAAGGTGAGAATTATTATTGGGCAACAGCCAAAGGAAAAAGAAAACAAAAAACAGAAGAGGAAGAAAATCTAAAATCAGAAAGCTTTAAAAAAAGAACTAAAAACCCAATGAAAGCTAGAAAACCTAAATCTAAACTAAGAATATAACAGCACTACCAGCACCAAAGCTGGGAAAGCCAAACAAGAGCCCAAAAATAACAATTAAGGGTCCAAATCCCTAAAATAAAGAACCCTATTGAAGAGCCCCGCAACCGAGATGCTTTTATTGCAGAAACATCAATTGTTTCTTTCTCCCCGAATAGACCAAAGAGCAGCTAACATGAGCAGTTTCCATTTCTTTCTTCCTAATCTTCCTCCATCCAACACATGACAAGAGTACAGAAGACCTTCAATCGAGCCATGCATTGGGCGAGAGCGAGAATACCATTCCAAGGCTTCCAAGCTCCCGTTGAGAATGGGCAATGCACAAACAAGTGATTGATCCATTCAGTGTCTTATTTACATAAGAGGCAAGCGTTAAGGAGGATCATTCTCCTTTGCACAGATTGTTGATCGCAAGCTTGCGACTTCTTCCAACTAGTCAAGTGAAAGCCGCAACTTTGGGAGGAGCTCTGTGGAACCAGACTTCACTCGTAGGACTTCTGCTCCCCAAGACGGTTGATTTGGATAGGGCGTTGTAGAAAGAACACATAGAATCTTCTCGAAGCAGGTAATCTCCATGACAGCCTATCTTCCTCTTCCATAGAGATTGAAATGGCCCCTGCAAACAAGACAAGATTAGCTAAGCTATCAGCCTCTCTACCTTGCAGTCTTCTAAGAGGAGACCAAGAACCTTCCTCATCACTGCTATTGAAGCAGGAAGCAACTGAAATATTAATATTAGTGCTTATGGCAGCAAACTCTGGAAAGTCAGTGATGAGAGGATTATCCCCAGCCTAAGGATTAACCCAAAATCTTACCCTCAAACCATTACCTATAGAGAATCCAGATATTTGGGAAACAGAAGGGACTGTTTTAACAATGCCTTTCCATATGTAGCAAGAGCGATATAGGGATGAGTTTTTGGTAACAACCCATTTGATAAGCACCGTACTTGGCTAAGATTAAGGATCTCCATAGACAACCATCATTGGCAAAGCGCCACAGCCATTTGCCTAGAAGAGCAAAATTGACCAGATCTAGGCTCTTGGTACCTGCTCCCCTCGAGAGTAGGGAGAGCAGACCTCTTACCAGTTCAAGAAGGGGAACTTCCTTGACGAAGATCCACCCTGCCACAAAAAAATCTCTCCTAATTGTATCAATTTTAGCAATAACTGATTTGGGGCATTGAAAGAGGGACATATGATAGCCAGGCAGGTTCGACGTGGTTGCCTTAATAAGGGTCAATCTACCTCCTAGGGATAGGAGTTTACCTTTCCAAGAGGAGATTTTTCTTTCGAACCTTTTCAAAATTTTATCCCACAGATACAACGGGGGCTTACCTATATAGAGGTAATCCAAGATATAGAGTAGGAAAGGATCCTACTTTACAACCAAACTTATCTGCCAGGCAAAAAGTAGCTTCCGAGGCAAGATGAATTCCAAAGAATTCACACTTGGATTTATTAACCTTCAGACATGATATCACTTCAAACCAACAGATCAACATGTAAAGAAACTCAACCATATGATCCTCTGCTTCACAAAAAAGGAGAGTATCAATCAAAACAATTGAAATTCACACATTTCAAACTTATTAAAAGGTAATTTGTTTTTATTTTTTATTTTTCTGAAACAATCGGAACAAGGCAAGCACTTTATTTCATGCCTGTCAGTCTTGAAAGATAAACACAACTAATGAATTCTTGAATTTTCCTCTGACCAAAACATCTGGTTGCCACAATCAATACAGATCTATCAAGAACATTTTGTTTTGTTTCAACTATAAGACTATTGGGAACATGTCATCATTTATGTAGGAGCCCCTTTCTATTTATCATATCCTGAGAAATTTTGCAAACAAATTGATATCCATGGTTTACTTTTTTGGCTTCATTATTCTCATCTCTCATAGCTAAGGGAATGCATCTGAATTCACAAATTAGGTTTCGACCGGAGAGAAACTCAAGAATTCTATGTGGTCCTGAAAGAGGTATCGGCGCTGGGAGCAATGAAAATCAAATCAATGAAAGGATCAATAGAGTTAGCCAAGGTGGAGGGCATCTCGATTTTTCTTATCAGAGTATGAGTTCATGTCCAAGCCCACTCAGGAACAGCATTGAACAACCAAATATTTATGTTTTGCGAGACCAAATTGACGGCATGGCACAGCAGTCGAGGTTTTTTGGTACACGTGATGGATATTACCATCACGATGAGAAAATGAGAGGTTTTGAGCCTAGCAGATCTGGCAAGCAATACTGGTCAAATCGATCTGGATTCAGTGGGTATGGGTATTCGCTGTTGGGCTTGCAGGAGCCTGGTGGAGCTTCTTGGTCTTCACACTCACAGGTATGATCCGCATGCCTTGTTTTACATTATAATTTCTGACAGGAAGGTAATTGTTGTTATCGGCATCTATGTAATTAGCACAGTGGTTCCTGAACTTCAGACCTCCTTGTGTCCAAAACTTCCCTGGATATAAGCACGATGCCAGAGAGGGTATTTAGCTTTGGCTTATTTGTCAATCCAATTTTATCATCCTTGGCATTGTTTGGGCAGGGATTCTTAGGCATGGATTAGTTTTTTAATTTTAATTTTAAATTTTTTATATGGTCGATTTGGCTGGAAAGAAACAATCATGTCGTTCGGAACTAGAGTAATTCTTTGGATGGGGTGACCACTCTGGTGTTTAGGTTGTTATCTGAGTGGTTACCTTGAGTTCTCTGAGCCGGGGTTTTGGGCTTTGTATTTTTCCCTTTTTGTATTTTTTAAAAATGTTTTTCTTGTCTTTTCCTTTCTGCTTTCTATAGTTTTTCTTTTCTTTGGCCTTTGGCCCTAACAATATGCATCATCTTTCAAAAAAAAAAAGAAAAAAAAAAGAAAAAGAAAAAGAAAACACTGCTGTTCTGTGGTCAGGTTTGTGCTTTTGGTGGGAAAAGTTGTATTTTTGTATTGCCTTTCTGGACCTCTAAAGTATAAGTTTGGTTTTGGTAAATAGGAATTTAATTGCACAAAGCATGAACAGCGGATTGGCGTTTGTGTGAGGGAGGGAGTGGTTATGGTTTTTAGTAAACAAAATGAATTTTGAATAGGTGCGTGCCTCTTTGTGATGACTAACTTCTGAGTTCTCCTCATTTTGATGATTAAGCTCAAGATAGAGAAGCAACGCATGCTAAGATAGAAAATCTAGAAACTAATGTTCTGATATAAGTAACATATGCCAAGAGGTAACAACACATGCTTAAACCATAAAGATGATAAAATTGATTTTTTATTAAAAAAATACCATAAATATTCATAGAAGAGTTTTTACATGTTTTATACTTCCTACTCCAGGCAAAAGAAAATACCATCAAATATTCATAGAAGAGTTTTTACGAGTTTTATACTTCCTACTCCAAGCAAAAGAAACCCTAATAGCCTTAAAAATCCATTACTTGTATGATGACTATATTTCAGTAACATATTAAAAGTGACCTGAGCATCCTTGGATCCTGTCACAACCATAGATGCTTTCCATAAACCGGCCATAACTTACTCAAATGATATTGGAATTACATAATCTTGGAGTCATTTGAAAGCCAACTCTATATGCTTCCTAATAGGCCTGATTTCTTTTCACTCGAGACATTTTTTATATATGAAATTTGCCCAAAAAGTAAGTGACTGAAATACACCTCAGGGAAACTTGTTCAACGAGTCATAAACTAACTCTAACCCTAACAACTTATTAAAATGATAAATTCTATGGACCTTTGGATCCCACTGTCCAATAGGACCATTGATCTGGTCGAGAATGTCCATTAGTACAATCTGGATTATTAATGTGGTTAGGCCTTCAATCTGGAAAGCTGGATGGTTCAAAATTTCAATCTGAATGGTTGGATTGGACAGATTTTTTATCAGGACCTTTGGATGGGCCTGACCTTCAATCAGCCAGCCTCTGTGACCTGGATAGTGGATGTGCTAGGTAATGGATTGTGTGTGCCCTCGGACGCAGTAGGTGTGGGGGTTAACATGCATGACCTTGAGTAAAATTGGAGTTTCTAATGTAAGATGACAGCTTTCCAAAGAGAAAGCACAGTCACTCATGGTGGAGAATATTTTATCAAAGAGGACAAGTTAACCTCTCTGTCATCAACATGCCCCATATTTGTAGTGCCTGCTAGACTATTTTACAATCAACTCAACGTGCTAATTTTCTTTTAATTCCTACATTAGATTCCTTAATTCTCTCACTTTGAAGTTTGTAACTTTCTTCCCCAGATTTTAGAGCAGTATACACTTTCCTAAAACTATTCTGACCAAAAGAAACAAGTTAAAGTCTATTCGTAAATAAACTTTTCATTTCTCACAAAATCGCAGACTTTTGAAACACCCAATTCCCCCTCATGTTGTTACTAATGATTGTCATGCTGACCTCAACTTGTTTAGGATGAACATCCCTCATGCAAAAACTCCTACTTCAGGTTGCTTTTGAAGGGCACTGTTAAGCACAATTGCAGGGAGATGAGCTTCCCAGTGATGATCACTTTATGCATTTCAGAATGAAAGAGAGAAAAATATCCATGACGTTTTCAGATATTGCTCAACTTCTCTTGACATTTGTTCCTGATTTCTTGGGGGGTGTAATTCAGACAAAATTTCTTCTTCTGTACCAGGCCCAAGATCTCCAACCATCGAAGGTCAAAGAGGAGCGGAGAAGGGAACCAAAAAGATTTTCCAGAGCAGCAGCAACTGGAATGACAGAGGAGAAGGAGAGGAGTAGGGCAGCGCTAGGAGCATCCCAAGCTGCCCTAAATATGGCGGAGTTGGATGAAACCAAGAGGCAGAACAAAGAGAGGAGATTTTTGGTGGAGGGAGAGGAGGAGAGGAAGATCTTGCAATCATTGTCTAAGGATGTCCGGTATAGAATATATGCCATCAAAGAGATTGAGATTGCAACGAGTAACTTCTCTGAGAAACTCAAGATCGGTGAAGGGGGATACGGACCAGTTTTCAAAGCTTATCTTGATAGTACTCTTGTCGCCATCAAGATTCTCCGAGCAGATACATCTCAAGGAATGAAACAGTTTCAGCAGGAGGTGTGTCAAAGCTTCTTGCCTGCCTGTCTATTTTATTTAATCTGCAGGCTCTTTTACTGTCATTCTAGTATTTATTTTTTTATTTTTTTATTTTTATTTTTATTTTTTTTCCGTTCTTTTATCTCTAAAAGGAGGAACTATATTATACCGAAGCATATGAATGGTACCCTCAGGCCTTGAGATTGTACATGTGGGTCCAGACCATTATCTTGTGGGCCCCACAATGAGTGGTCTGTGCCCTAAAAATCTCCTAGATTTAAAGCTTCTAGTTGTCTGTTGTTTGGCCCTTTTTCTGCTAAAATGTAGACTGTTGGTGTATTTTATTTCTCAGGAGTCTACATTTCTGTTAACTTTGAGCCATGGGTCATCCATGATGGGGTCCGTGAGACCAATGGTCTGGATCACCAAACCATCAGCCTCACATGTACAGACCGAAGGCCAAAAGATAGGATGCATATCCTCACATAAGATTTCATATAATTCCTCTCCAATAAGATTCCCAAATGCCGTTTGTGATTGGACTAGAATCTTCCAATTTTCAGCTGGCATTTTCATAATCTCAGCTTAAGCTTAGCACCCTCTATGGGTTTTTGTTTGGCAATGACCAAAAGACCATCGTCTTTTCAATTTCCTCAGATAGAAGTATTAAGCCGCATTCGACATCCGAACATGGTACTCCTCATGGGCGCCTGTCCTGATTGTGGGTGCCTGGTATATGAGTACATGGCCAATGGCAGCCTCGAGGACCGCCTTTTTTGCCGTGACAACACCCCTTCCCTCTCCTGGCAGCTCCGCTTCAAGATTGCCTCTGAGATTGCCACTGGTCTCCTCTTCCTACACCAGACCAAGCCCGAACCTCTCGTCCACCGCGACCTCAAGCCTAGCAACATCCTTCTTGACCACAATTTTGTCAGCAAGATTGCTGACGTTGGGCTGGCCCGCCTTGTGCCCCCTTCAGTCACCGACTCTGTCACCCAATACCGCATGACTGCTGCTGCTGGGACGTTCTGCTACATTGACCCCGAGTACCAGCAAACTGGCTTGTTGGGCATCAAATCCGACATCTACGCACTTGGGATCATCCTCCTGCAGCTTGTCACGGCCCTACCACCGATGGGGCTTGCGCATAATGTCGAGAGGGCAATAAACGCAGGCAGGTTTAAACGGATTCTGGATGTTGCTGTGCCGGACTGGCCGATGGAGGATGCGTTGAAGTTTGCGAAGCTAGCGTTGAAGTGCGCCGAGCTTAGGCGCAAGGACCGACCGGATTTGCGGAAAGTTGTGTTGCCAGAACTGATCCGATTGAGTGAGCTTGCCAACCAGCCGCAGCCAAGTCCAAGGTTTTCCTCCCGCCATTGTTATGCCAGTAGTTACCAGGTCAGTTGAAGGATCCATTTCTTGCTGACGATGTTCACTGCTGTTCATTCATCTTCAACCTCCTGGAGAGAGAGAGAGAGAGAGAGAGAGAGAGAGCGAGAGAGAGGAGAGGAGGGGGGGGGGGTGGGGGGGGGGGGGGGGTTGGCTCTCCTGTGACCCAACCAGTTCTCATAAAAACTCGTGAGAACTTTTAAAGAACTCATCACATGTGATGTGGGCCCCAGATCCTATTTGACGCAACAACCCCATGAAAGGCCCGACTTTTACCTTCATCACATGGATGGTTCAGATTTTGGGCCCACATCACGTGTGACGAGTTCTGAAAAAGTTCTCACGAGTTCTCATGAGAACTGTTGTGCATTTTGTGTGTGTGTGTGTCTATATATATATATATATATAACAAATTCCTTAAGTGTTTTATGATTTTTGAGTCAATATTGTGATAATACTGCAATATTTTAAAATCTGCCAACGTTTTGAAATATCGTGATAATATTGTTTAGTGTAATTTTTGTGATATTGCCGTGGGATTTTCAAAATCTTGGTGATATTTGCCACACTGCCTCCTTGGGCATGGAGGTTTACTTGTTTCCAGTGTATTCACTGTCTTGAGATGGATAGACCATAGCCCAGAAATCATGGGGATCTGAGAATCATACCCATCTGGTTGGTGCCAATTTTGGTCATTGAATGTGGACCATACCCTCATTCTTCTGGACATATCCTTAACCATGCATTTCCAGGTCTGATCACCATGAGTGGGATGCAGCCATGCCTCTTCTATGCAATAGTATCACTATCAAAAGGCCTCTAGATTTTGTTAGAACACAACCACCAGGTTTTTTTTTTTTTTTTTCTTGAATTTGTGTTTTCTCCTCTATGTAAAAAAAAATATCCAGCATTTTATCGTTCACATGCATCAATAACCATCTCTTTTGTACTTTCTAATAATGGATTTACGATGGGAATTGTCGCAGGAGGTCATCAGCGTCCCCTCCATAAAAGATTCCAGCTTCCTAGATGACAACCGAATTGTGAAAGGCTATACCAGGTCCAAGATCATGGGAGGATTGAACAAGCAGTCCTTGCGGTAACCCATGCTCAGACCACCGTGATCATGTGTTATACGGTTGGATCTTTTTCTTCAAATGAAAATCAATGTGGTGAGATAATAGTAGAAACCATCTAATAAATAGATTTTGGTCATTGAACTTCGTTTGCTGCCTCTCTCCTTTCGGTTCTAGACTTGTCTATTCATGAACACTTGATCTGATGGGTAGGATTGTTCGAGCATAGTGATTTGCATCATGGTCAGTCCAATGTGGGGTCCACCAGGCGGCAACTGTAACTTTATGATCATTGGTCAATAAATTGAATATTTAATTTTAAAAATATGGCCAATGGGTCACCTATATATGCTTAAAGATTCTCCATTTCCCCCCCTCTGCAAGGAGCCTTCCATAGTGGGCCACACCATATCAGTGGGATGGCTGATTTTTTGGGACATCCCATGCTTAAGAGGGGAGTCACTGGATGCACGGTTCAGATACCATATACACAACATGTGGGCCCAACCTTACTGTAACTTTGTATATGAAATCCAAGCCATTCACACCATTCATCTGGCCTGGATGAAGGATCAGACCAAAATCAGTAGAGTTGCAAATCATTTGGCCCTGGTGCAAATCAAGGGTGTGGATCCCCTCCCAACTGTTTCACTAGCTGTGGCCTACATGGTTCATGGATTGGGCCGGGTTTTTTGGGACCTGGGAGTAACATGAGGTGACCCATCAGATGGACGGGTTGGATATCGTGCATACATCTTGCAGGCTAATATCTCTGTACCACTGAAGAGCAACACAAGATGGTATACCACCACATGCACTTTCATGGTGCCTATCATCCTCTTTTTATTTATTTATTTTTTAACACACGCACTTTCAATATAAATCAACGGTTAGGACATTTACCAAAGATCCAAATCCATACATTTCACACCATAGGACTGATTTCTTAGACATGGTATAAATGTAATACTCTTAAATATTTATTAATATAAAAGGTAAGAATACAAATCCCGCTACCTCCTCTTTTGATGCTCCAAAAACCCTAATAAATGAATAAAAGCCCTAATAACAATTAAAATATATTAATTATTTAAAATTTTGTAAAAATTCTTTCACTAACAAGGACGTCCATCCAGTGGATTAGACTTCATGAAGAGAATACGATGCATGGGGTCCACCACGTTACATATGTAAAATCTTCTCCATTAATCAGATGAACTGTATAGAAGATAGTCCCCATTAAAAACTCACATGGACTACAATGAGAACAATGTAACTGCTCTCACAGCAAGATATTTTCTCTTCATCCTCTGAGTTAGACCTGATTGACGGATTTGATGAAAGACACCACAAGGTGGCCTCACACGCAAACCTATGGTCACCATCTCATTCCCATTGTTCCACCTGAGTTAGAACAATGTAATTGCTCTCACAGCAAGATTTTTTTTTTTTTTTTTTTTGAGAAATGTACTTACATCAGCTGGCAAAATGGAACGGGGTTGATTTTTTTTTTTTTTCACAACATCATGATGGGCCCCACTTAACTTCCCACTGCACAAACTTCCCAATCCATGAACGTTATGTCTAGAATATAGACGCTTCCCTCCTCTTTGCATGTATTCCACATTGAGTTCATGGGTCCACATAACAACTATAGACATGTCATGTGTACAAAAATCAGTTTGATTAGATGATCAAAGCTGATTAATACCCATCAATAAGCCACATTAACCATGATGATATTCAAAATCTGATGAAAATCTTAATCAAAGGCACAACCAAATTACTAAAATAGCTAAACTTGAATTTTATTAATGTAAAATCTCAAATAAAATTCCTAATATAACAATTAAACTAAATAAAATACATTTTATTATTAAAAAGTCATTAAAATGATTACACTAACAAATAGCTTGGACCGCAAGCCTCTTGCTGATGCTGCTATCGCAATTGCTCGGCCCCAACATGCTCTCCAAAACATCCACCGAGCAGCTTGTTTGTCCCACACATGCCTGCGAAATTTTCAAAAATATATATTAAAATAAAAAAATAACAAAATTTCAGACTTGCAAACCCAGGTCTCTAGAAGCCCATTAGAAATTTAAATTACAACTTAAAACTAAAATCACCTTTTGTACCACCAAAAGAGCATCAACAGCCTCACAAGTGCCTTTCCGGAACGACCCGCAAGTGCCTTCAGGGTCCCCAAAGCTAGCAAATTCGACTTCAGAAATGGCCCGACCGCCCTGACATGATAATTCTAATGTTTTCCCCTCATTAACATTTGCACAAACAGTCCCAATAGTAACTGTTTGGAAATTAACCATCGTCGGATTGCCGCCTGCTTCCTCCAACAAGATTAGTGTGTTATTATCTGTTTGGAGGTATGATCTAGGCACATGGTACCTGCATTCAAGTTAAATTCATATTAATCGATTCAATCTTGCATCGAAGCATCGGTAGAGATCTTTAAAATAAAATAGTGATAAGATTCACCCATAAAATGCGACACTAGTACACTGGTAACGCACAAATTACATTTGTACAATATGATAAATGCATGAGATTTACCATCTTTGAGTGGGCTCGCCGCAATTAGTCTCGCATCTGCTTGGACCATATGCTCCGCGGTAATCACATTCCTCGCAACCATATGATGGTGACATGAAGGTGGGCCAATACCTCCCAATGTGGTGACCATTTACCCATGCTTGGCCTTTTCCCAAGCCTTGCAAGTCCACCACCACAGGTTCTAATCCCAAAGGAGCCTTGAATGTTGTCTACAAAAAAAAAAAAAAAAAAAAAGAGTATGAATTGATTAAACTAAAATATGGGTTGTAATAAATCAGAAGAAATACGGTTCTGCTTTACATTATAAAAGAAATATTTGAATATCAATCTCATCGATCTCATCCGTATCATAGCAAATCTTACCAATCGAATCACTTTTTCAAGAAATGTTACCAATCGAATCATTTTTTTGAGAAATATTAGACATCTAAGTCGTACTTTCGTTGATAGAAAAAAGAAAAATGAGAGGAAAAGAAATACCTTGTACCAAGTCATAGGCCTCTTGATAGGAATATCATCTGAATACCATTCAAGTTGATGTGAGAAATCATTGTAGATTTGTCCATCCTCGCCATTCAGTCCAACCTATTTATTCCCATAGCAATTATTCAAGAATGGGTCAAAATATTAAAATTTAAAGAGAAAACATAAAAGGTTGAAAAATAACAAGATTTTTGTAATTATGTCACCTTATACGTCCATGTGTTGTTTGACAAGTCCTTCGTAATGTTTCCACTACCGATTAGTTGAACGGGTCCGCCCGCAATCCCAACAGGTTCCAAATCAAAATGTGGACCGTAATTCTACTCATAGAAAAAACATCAAATAGATATTATAATTAATTTACGACATGAGTAAAGATTATCAATGCAAGGAGATGGGTAATAGATATTATTAACCTTTAATCCAACTGTAACACTTAGTAGGGTAATGTAATTCGTTTTGGATTTCATCTTGATTGGTACTTCAAACACAAATTTGTATTTTCCACCCGTAGCGTATTTTGATCCTGATCATATTGAAATATTGAATTAAAAAGATTTAATTCTTTGTAATAAATTTCAAAAATTACACACCGCATGCATCGCCACCTTTGAATTATGAATCAACATTGATAATGAATGATTTACCTACTAACTCCCCATTGAAATAGATGTAAAGACCATGACCCGCTGTATTAACACGCAGTGTAACCTGTTTATTAAAGAATGGATCGTTCTTGCTAATGTCCACACTGCAAAATATTCAAACATTTTTATTTGTTAATAATCATAATTGTCAACTTTAAAAATGAATAAATGAATGAATGAATGAGAATTTACCTGGTCATGTACCATAAATAATCACTTGCGTCGGATGTCGCTATTTTTTGTTCAAGAAGGCTATTAGCAGTAAACGAACCTTTGCCTTTGAGAGAATCGTTTATATCCTCAGGACGCCATACCCAATTTAGCTTCTCGGGCTCATTTTCAGCCATGTTTGACTTCTTAACCATCACAGATGTTTGAGTGTTTACCTATAATAAAAAAAAAATAATTACAAATAAAGTATTTCAAATATGATAAAAGAAAATCACCAAAAAATCAATGCACTTGTAAGAAAATAATAATTTGAATGAATTTCATGAAAAATTAGTAAGTTTGAACTTACAATTGCAGTGTTGTAGACGACTTGATCACAATCAGGAAGAATGCTGACAGACCATGCAGGTAAAAAGTATTTTTTTTCTTGGAAGGTGATTGTTGCATCTACTGATTGATTATAATTACTCAAGAAGCAGCTTGAGTTATCATTAGTAGTGTACATCGTGGCCTATAAATACAGCATTCGAAACATTAGTTTTGTAAGTTGGAGTATTAGTAATTTTCAAGAGAACAGGAAAAAATACATTGTGAACCCACCTCAACTCCATTACCAAAATTCATCGTTTCTATATTACCATATGTAAGAACCGTCTCCATTGATTTGATGATGAAATGAAGATTCTTGAGATGACCCCACTTGGGTTGATTCAAATTACCTGAGAAAAATCAAATTTATAAGTTTGATGAAGATATTTAAGTGGAATTTTTAATGAGTGAGTCTATGATTTATGTGTATAAGATTTACGTCTTCTACAAATATGTTTCTCATTGAGTAGAATCAATTGATTTTTTTAACTTCTAAATGGTAGTCATGTAAAATTAAATTCTAATTTAAGATAATAATAATAGAATGCAATTACCATATTCATCAAGGAAACCATCGTAATCATAAGATGTTGCGATGTATGGACCGCCTGTTGTACGGCCAAAATTGGTCCCTCCATGGTACTGAAATTGTGTAATATCAATAAATTATATAAATTAAAAACAAACAATCTTACACATATATGTAAAAGATACTACATGCATGGTAATAACAGTACGTACCATGTAATAATTTTGGATAGTACCACCTCTTTGGTAGAAACGAGCTACTGCAAATGCCACATCTTCAGCTCTTCTATGTGGGTCCCTTTCACCCCATGATTTAAACCTAAGAGTAACTCTTTTATCTCATTTTCAAGGAACATAGCTCTACTCAAAATTATAACAAAAAGAAAAAAAGATAGATAAAAGAGAGAGAGATCATACCAGCCAATCCAATTCTCAGTCCAAATCTTTGGACTGTTAGGGTTATTTGGGGTAAAAGCATCACAGTAATATCCATTGCATGTATTAATCTGTTTGAATATATAAACAATTTTTTTGTTAACAAATTAATAAAAAAAAAAAATTGAATATATATATATATATATATATATATATATATACTATATAGAGAGAGAGAGAGAGAGAGAGAGAGAGGAGAGAGAGAGCGAGAGAGAAGAGAGAGAGAGAGAGAGAGAGCGAGAGAGAGAGAGAGAGATTACTAAAATATTAAGTAATTACCATTGGCTGCGGCGCATTTCCTTGCTGACACATGATCCAAGGAATGTCGACGTTAAGGGAATTGGCCAAATTCACACACCATTGAAGATAGTTTTTTCCTTTGGCTCCATATGCCCACATAACATTGCCATATTCATTTTCAATCTGTTATTAATAAAAAATTTTAAAATTAGTAATATTAATTCATATAAATATGAATTTCCAATGATGATTATAAAAATAACTTGCATAAAAAATAAAAAATAAAATTATTAATGTATAACTTAAATGAATACCTGAGTGAGAATAATTGGGCCACCCTGTGAGGCCAAGAGCTTTGCTTCCTTAACCATATTCACTATTAATGTTGTGAAATTTTGCATTTCATTCTGAGAATTATAAAATAAATAAATAAATAAATAAAAATTGAGTAGTATACAAGTATATTGGCCTAAAAATCGGATTGTCCACATTTTAGCGTTTTGTACTATGGAACAATCACCACATTAGAAATGAAGGGATTAAACATTAAATAAATATCGATACGATGGAGAAAAAAAAAAAAAAAAAAAAAGAGAGGTAAAACCTTGAATATTTCATTGTCAGTTCTCAACTCTATCCCAGGCAAATTATGCAGCCAAACTGGAAATCCACTGACCAAAAAAAAAAATTTGTTAAATAAAGTTAATAAATTAAAAATAATTTACAATGTATATTAATTATTAAAAATATTTATTAATTAATTCATTAAAATTATAAAAATTACCCATAATTCCATTCAGCACATGCATATGGTCCAATTCGAAGAATTGCGTATAATCCCGCATCCTGTATTGTCTTAAGAAATCTGATGATATCTTTATCTCCATTGAAATCATACTACAAATACAAAAGAAAAATATTAGTATTTAATAATTTATTAATTATTTCATTAAATTAATAAATAATTCTTAATGAATTATTCAAAGATCATATTAGAAAATTAAAACCTCGCGACGCTGTGGTTCATGGAAGTTCCAAAAAACATATGTTTCAATTGTATCGATTCCACCATCCTTCGCTTTCTGAATCAAATCTGGCCACATCTGACAGCATTAAAAAAAAAAAAAAAAATTTAAGTAAAAATATATAAATCAAAATAAACAATTCTATTAAAATTAATTAATTTAACAAATGATATTGATTTTGGTACGTGGAATGATACCACAAGAAAAAAAGAATAATAGTACAGCCATCATAAGAACATGAAGCACAAAACACGTATATACACAATAATAAACAGTATGACACACGTGCTTGGATCTGGAACGTTCATTAGTATATATGGCCCACCTGATAAACAGATGGATAATGTGTTTATTTGTGTTTTGGGCTTTTGGATTAGAGAGATGGATGAAAAACAAGCAGTGGCATGTCTAAAAAGTGCTTTCACTAACTAGATGATTAAATTTGAGTTGCAGCCAATCTGTGAGTGCCTGTGTATCATAATCATAGGTTGCCAGAGTATCAATAGGCACTTAAAATATACCTTACATTTTTCAAACTTTTAAATTATCAAAATAAACTAAAACAAAAAATATAAGCTTGATTTAAAACTTTTGTGGACCCCACTATTTCCTATGATGCAAAATCCAAGCAATTTGGTCCATTCAACTGGTGATAAAATCATATGATTCAAAAATTGGATTTTGTCCAAAATACAATGCATACATCCCAAACATACAACTTTCATGCATCCTTCCACATGCACTATGATGGTCCACACATTACTAATGTGATAAAAGATCCCATATAATCGTCTGGTGGGTCCCACATAATTATTCATAAAATTCAATTTCATCAAAGAAAAAAATAAAATACGTGAATTAAAATATGATACAAAAATAGAAATATGTAAAAAAAATGTATTAGATGGAAAATAATAAATTAAAATAAAAATCTCTAAAAAGATCTAAACCTCTGCAGTGCTGCGAGGATAATGGATTGCACCAGCTATCAAAATTCGTCTCTGTCCATCGATGGTGACTGCTCTTCCATCATGATTTACAATAGTTGCTGATACTAAAGATAAAAACCCAAATACTAAAATAAAAGAGAAAGTAAAACTACCCATCTTGATTATCTAGAAATTAATCTAAAATAGGATTTCATGAATGTATGTAAATGATAGTATTTATAGAGATGTTTGTGTGGGACGTGATAAATGGATATACGAAAGAGTTTGATTTTAATTTTTTAAAATTGTTATTTTTTAAATCTGTACACTATCTGAGTATACTATATCTGTACACATGCACTTAACCATTTATCAATTAGTACACCATAACTAAATCCAAGCCATTCAAAATAGTGGGACCCACTATAAAATTAGGTTGTACGATCAAGATCTTTTATTGATGTGATTTTGTGTTGTAGCTTATTTAATGTGGGCCAATTATTTCAACCGTTTGATTTGACATATATGTGGGTTGGTGCATGGTAGACTTGCAAGTGCATAAAAAATGTATTTTAGATAATCACGTGTGATTAAAAAAAAATATCTTATTTCAAATGGCTTGCCTTGTTAAGCGTACACGCGTTTGCAGTATGTGCCAGCAGGCACAATAGGTACTTAATCCAGTCCATCCATTAAAATGGACCCACCATATAGATGCCTATATTTGATAAGAAGGTTAGTCCATTGATCATATGGGCAACATTTTGTAATACATATGTACGGCTCTGAAAACACTGCTAAAGATTTCTAATGCATTAGTCTGTCTCCAATAGTGGGTTCCACTTGTTTAATGGAAATAATTATTTCTAGAAAACATTTAGCTGGTCAGACTAATCTGATGGATGGATTGGATCTATTACATATGTGCCATGCTGGCACATGTGTGGCGGGTGCATGAGATTAATTGCACACGCGCGTTGACCTAGCAAAGAACGTCGGATCAGATAACGGGATAGACTGTGATCTTAAACAACAGCTGTTCTAGAATACCTAAAGCATATGACACGTCATGATTTCTATCAAAATCCACTCCGTCCATCAGGTGATAATTCTCATTTTAACAATACATACAAAATATCATTCGGATATAAAATTCAATTGCCCTACCAACAGAAAAAATGTAAAATTGTTACTAAAACCTTTAAAATCTCCAGGTGTGACCCGCCTTAGTTTTAGATCAGGCTAATTTTTGTTTATTCACTTCATAATCGTAAGATAGACATGATTAACGGTTTTGATTAAAGATACACATCATGGAAGCCCTACACAAAAATCTATGGCTGGCATCACATCCCTATTCTTCCCTATTGCTAGGCCCACCTGAGTTGTGTATCTGGATGATTTTTTGCCACCTCAACACCTGGAATAGAAGATAGAACCTGATGGACGAATTGGATGCTACATGTACAAAGTGGTGGGCCCCACAAAGGTTTGGTGTTTTTCGCGCTGAATAAGACTGGTAGGAATCCGGTCAAACAACGGACTTAGCATCACCCTGCCACGTGTACTGCGGGGATATGTTCGTTCGGGAAACGGATTGGCTACTCCCTCTGCCACCAGCCCCTAGGCTGGTGGTCGGTGCTCTGTAGACCCCACTATAATGTATGTGTTTCATCCATTCCATTCATCCATTTTTACAGACTATTTTAGAGTTTTATACCAAAAATGAGAGATATATAAATCTAAGGTAGACCACACCACAGGAAAACAATGTTGATTGGATATCCACCATTAAAATCCTCCTAAAGCCCACTGTACTTTTTATTTGACATCTAATCTGTTGATTAGATCATACAGACCCATATGAAGGAAAAAAAAACAAATATCAACTTGATCCAAAACTTTTATAGCCCCCAAAATGTTTTTAATGGTCCACGCTCATTCAACACTGTTTCGTGTAATGTGGTCCATTTGAGATTGGGATATATCTAATTTTTGGTCTTCTACTGTAAAATTATCTATTAAAATAGATGGAGGGATTAAGTTGGACGCGGATTTCATGCTAAAGCCTTTCGTAGTAAGTCTGCATGGGCCCGCTGCCATATTTGTGAGAACGATACTCCGTTCATCCGTTTTTCGAGCTCATTTTAATACATGCGACTAAAAATAATTCGTATCCAAAACTTAAATGGGCCACACGAGAGGAAATAATGGGGATTTAGTGACCACCTTTGAAACATGTACATGGCTACAAAAGTTTTGGATGAAATATAAACATCAAGGTAGAGCCTAGGAAGGTTTCAACGGTGGCCATTCCTTTCCCCACTGTTTCATCTCGTATGGCCCACTTAAATTTCGGATCCTCCTCATTTTTGATATCATGTATAAAAATGTGCTCAAAAAACTGATGGACGGGTTAGATTTCTCACAAACATCATAATGGCCCTACCCAGAATTCATGCGCCTTTAGAGGAAATCCGCGTCCGGATTAGGTTCGGCCTCGGCATCACCAAAGGTGGTGTGGCCCTTACAGTGGGGCCCACCTTGATGTATTTATTCTATATCCACACTGTCCATCTGTTTTCTCGGATAATTTTAAATCATAATCCAAAAAATGAAGCAGATCCAATTCTAAGGTGGTTCATACCATAGAAAATAGTGGTGATTGACCATTAATGGCCACATAAGTTCTGGATCAAGCTGATATTTGTTTTTATCCCTTCATCTAGGTTATGTTAATTTATCAAAAGGTTGGATGGCAAATAAATATTACAGTGGGCCTTGGGAAGTATTTAATGGTAGAGCGTTCAATCACCATTATTTCCTGTAGCATGGTTCACATGAGTGTAGGATCTTCTTCATTTTCAGAATCATCCCCTAAAAGGATCTGGAAAAACGGATGGACGGTGTGGATATAGAATACATACATCAAGGTGGGCCCACGTAAGGGATGCACCATCTTCAATAAGGCCGGGGTCGCACCTAATCCGATCCCCTATTGGTGACGTATCGTTATCAATTACGTCCGATGTACTCTAGCTTTGACGTATCGTATCCGTATTGCATACGGATATGGTCCAGCAAAATCCGTGAGCGTCTGCAACACGTGTTTGAGGAGTTATCCTGAGATCAACGTGTAAAATCCGTGAGCGTCTGCAACACGTGTTTGAGGAGTTATCCTGAGATCAACGTGTAAAATCCGTGAGCGTCTGCAACACGTGTTTGAGGAGTTATCCTGAGATCAACGTGTAAAATCCGCTTCGTCCATCCGTTTCTTCTAATCATTTTATGTTAAGAGGACAAATACGAGGCGGATCCAAGAAGCAGGTGGGCCACACTAAATGAAAACTACACTATTTAAATCTTCCTGGAGTTTACTGTGATGTTTGTGGGCCATCCAAACCGTTCAAAGGGAGATTACCACTACGATGAAGTAGAAAAAAAAATATCAGCATGATCCAAAACTTTTGTGGGGCCCAATAAAATTCCAATGATGGACGGAGTGGATTTTGCATAGAGTGGGAACATGGAACGTGCAACTCACGTGGTGAGAGACAGAGTCAGGGTGTCAAAAGGCCCGGCTAGAGCTTCGACATAGGCCCAAGCTCGGTCTAGGCATGTGACCAGCCAAAATGGTTCAACCCAACCCAGCTCAAGGTGGTCTAAAAGCCTGACAGGCCAGCAACAAACATGTATGAGCTAGGGCTGTCAATGGGCCGGGTTTGATCAGGGCCTATCTCTCTTCAAGCCCGGCCTGCATTTCTGAAGAAAAGCCCAAATCCAGCCTAAGCCTGTGACGGTGCTGAAATAGTCCAGCCCAAGTCCGGCCCAGGAAATTTACAAAAAGCCCGACCCGGGTCTGCTCGACCCCGAGCACTGAGTATTTCTGTGGGTAAATGATATTTGGTGTGCCTCACAAATGAAAGGGAGAAAATGGAAGAAAATTAAGGTTTAGAAAAGGCCTATCGGGCCGGGCCGGTTTATGGGCTTTTAAAGGTGCTAACGGATTCCGGCCCGATTTACAATATGGGTACTGATTTAATCCGAGCCGACGGTCAGGCCTGATACACCACCCCAGACCCGGCCTAAGATGGCCTAAACCCGAGGCCCATAGGGACTACCCGGCCCATTGACAGCCCTTAGTATGAAAACTTTATGTCAGCACGTGTTTCATACACCGCTTAAAAAACCCACGTCTTGGGGGCCATCATATTGAAAATGTAAAATCCGCTCCGTCCATCCAGCTTGAGATTCGATGTTAGACATTTAAGTCCAAAGATAAGCTAGATCCGTCCATCGGGTTTGGGAGCAATTCTACATTATTTTTATTAGTGTGTCTATGTAAGTTTTTAATTGAGATTATCTCATGTATAGTTCAAATGATGGTTGTCTCTTGATGGACGGAGTGGATTTTATATACAAAACATGGACCCCACACATGATATCCTCTTCACGCTTACAACAGGCAAGAAAAATTAAGGCTACATGGGAAAGAAAGGCAGGAAGGAGGTTCAATCTAACCCGTTCATAATGCCCCAAATCTCCACCGTTTCTTGACAAGTAGGTACATTTTTTTATGATGAACTTATTCTCTTTTATCTGATGCTACGAAGACTAATTGCAAGGGTAAAATTGTTCAAAATTACATTAATCTTAACATCTAGGGTTCGGTTGGGTCAGGTCGGGTGAGGCCAGTTTGGTTAAGTTAGTGCTCAACTCTAGCCCTAGCCAAGGTTCCTATACTTCAATCCCAACCCAACCCAACCCAACCCAACCAACCTAACCTCGGGTTAGTAATTCTCAACCCAAGCCCAACTTAAGCAGGATCAGTCGAGTTGGTCAGGTGGATATGTGCTAATATTTTTGTTATTACATTAGTCTATTATATTTCAATACATGTCTTATTTTTTGTACTTATGATTTTATTAATTATATATGTAGTTATTTATCATAAAGAATTTTATTTTTTCTAAACAATCAAGCTAAAATATAAGACAACTACTCCTTTAAAAGCCGTGTTGTGTAGCACGCAATCTATCTGAGAGAGAGAAATAGTGTATCTTGTTAGCTTAAGGTCATTGAAAATGACGTGGACCATTGAGACCGGATAGCATTGGAATTTCCCATGCCTTCAACACAGACTATTCACATTCAATTATAATTTATAACTTATATATCGATCGGGTTCAACCCAAGTTTTAACAGATTGGTGTTTGTATAGCCTTATATATCGGTTCGGTTCAACCCAAGTTTTATAGGATTGGTGTTTGTATAGCCTTATATATCGATTGGGTTCAACCCGAGTTTTATCGGATTGGTGTTTGTATAGCCTAGGCCTGAAACTGAACCTGATACATTCTGCCAAAGCACAACCAATGTCTGGTCGGTCACCGGTCAGTCGGGTTAAACCTACCTAACTTTCAGCCCTAGCATCCAAGGTCAAGTAGCCGGGTGATGTATCAAACGGTCCAAGGCGGAGCAAGAGAATGGCTTAAGTTAAGCATATCTATTATTTATTTTTACCTTATTAATTATTATATCCTACGTTTAGATTATATTTATTTTTTTTGATAGATTTATCTATTTATTAATTTTATTATTATTTTATTATTATTATCTTTTTCCCTATTGTCATTATAATGCCATTTATCAAATGAATGGAGATTTTCTTATATTGGTGAATTTGAGATAAACCATCCATGCCCAGGAGCTCGCATAGGCAGGATATCAGTCCACAGTACAAAACTGTCCAATCGTTTATCTAAAACATTCATGAGCAATTCATGATATAGAGCCCATTACATGGACAGCCCTGATACATTTCGCTGCCATGTGTAGTTTAGAGAGATGGCTATACTATATTGTTCTAAAACCATGAGATTATTTTACAAAATTGAGCTTGCAGAGTTGGCATTGTTGTATACAGTCTCAAACCATCTCGAGTGAGAAATGGGATTGAATTTTAAGGCCCATTCCAGCCCTTGGACTTGATCCTCCGGCCTAAGCATGATCAGAGACAGGACAGTCCCAACCCAGCTCAATTGAGAAGTGGGCTTAAATTTTAATGCCCATTACAGCCCTTGGGCTTGATCCTCCAATCTAAACCTGGTCCACTTGAGCTATGAATTTGCCTCATTTTTGGCCCGTCTACTTAAATTATTAGGCAAAATGGATGGACAGCGTGTTAGGTGACTATGGAAGCAAACTTTGAATACGAATTGAACACAAAAGGTATATTGGAATATTTGGTTGGATCAAAAAGATTATTTAATATTATATATATATTATATATATATATATATATATATATATATAATATATATATATTATATATATATATATATATATATATATATATATATTATATAGTTATTTATCATAAATAACTTTAATTTTTCTAAACAATCAAGCTAAAATATAAGGCAACTACTCCTTAAAAGTCGTGTTGTGTAGCACCCAATCTACCTGGGAGAGAGAAATCTAGTGTATCTTGTTAGCTTAAGGTCATTGAAAATGACGTGGGTCTCTTCATTGAAAATGACATGGACCATTGAGACCCGATAGCATTGGAATTTCCCATGCCTTCCACACAGGCTATTCACATTCAATTATAAAGTTTTATCAGATTGGTGTTTGTATAGGCTTATATATTGATCGGGTTCAACCTAAGTTTTATTGTATTAGTGTTTGTATAGCCCAAGCCTAAAACCAAACCTGATATATTCTGCCGAAGCACAACCCAATGTCTGGTCGGTCACGGGTCAGTCGGGTTAAACCTACCTAACTTTCAGCCCTAGCATCCAAGGTCAAGTAGCCGGGTGATGTATCAAAGTCTGATGAGCACGAGAACGAATGGCTTAAGTTTCAGATAATCCTATTTATTTAATTAACTATTATTATTATCTTTTTCCCTACGTTTCAGATAATCCTATTTATTTAAATTTATTATTATTATTATTACTATTATTATTATCTTTTTCCCTACGTTTCAGATAATCCTATTTATTTAAATTTATTATTATTTTTATTACTATTATTATTATCTTTTTCCCTATTGTCATTATAATAGCCATTTATCAAATGAATGGAGATCGAATTTGAGATAAACCATCCATGCAAGGCACGCATACAGGGGATCTCAGTCTACAAAACTGTCCAATCGTTTATCTAAAACATTCATGAGCACTTCATGATAGAGCCCATTAGATGGACAGCCCTGATACATTTCACTGACATGTGTAGTTTAGAGAGATGGCTATACTATATTGTTCTAAAACCATGAGATTATTTTACAAAATTGCGCTTGTAGAGTTGGCATTGTTGTAAACAGTCTCAAACCATCTCGAGTGAGAAATGGGATTGAATTTTAAGGCCCATTCCAGCCCTTGGACTTGATCCTCCTGCCTAAGCATGATCAGAGACAGGACAGTCCCAACCCAGCTCAATTGAGAAGTGAGCTTAAATTTTAATGCCCATTACAGCCCTTGGGCCTGATCCTCCAATCTAAACCTGGTCCACTTGAGCTATGGATTTGCCTCATTTTTGGCCCGTCAACTTAAATTATTCGGCAAAATGGATGGACAGCGTGTTAGGTGACTATGGAAGCAAACTTTGAATTCGAATTGAACACAAAAGATATATTGGAATATTTGGTTGGATCAAAAAGATTATTTAAAATAATTTTAAAAAAAATAGAGAATTTAAAAAAAAAATAAAAATGAAATAGAAAGCGTGACGTGAGTCACTTGGCTTGAAATCGAATTTGCTTCCCTTGGACAATGTCCCAAGTGTAACATGTTTCCAGAGCAATCGATCTTCAGGATACGACTATAACCTGATCTAGCAGTGCATTCACTATAAGCGGAATCGAAACACTTGTAGTTTAACTAGAAAATGCTAAGTTATCTCAACGATAAACTCAGCAACCAAAACTCGTAAACCAAAAAAGAAACATAAAGTTTTCACCAGAGCAGAAAAGTCTCACATCCATTTGGATATGATCTGTTCCATCAAACATCTTAATGTGCACCGATCCAAGTCCAACAACTTTACAAACAAAGTCATTGCCCATAAACACATGGCCACCATCATACTTGATGTGATTGGCGAACCAACTCCACTAAAAAATTATGTGGTATGAGGCCCCTGAATCCAAAATTCACTAATTGTTAAGATATTCTAATTTGGATGTTGTTAGAATGTCACAACCACCTACTTCCTTTTGGTTTTTAGGATTTCAAAATCATTCTTCATATGCCCTGTCTTCCACAATTTCAACACTTCATCTTCCTTTGGCTCTTAGACTTTAACCAAGATCACGAGTTTTCCTTTTCCTACTCATAATTTTTTCCCTTAGCTACCAACGCATCTGTAGAGGAGTCATCATCATTGTCATTCTTTCTTAACTGATTCAAATGAAAGGCTGAGAAGCCAGTTTCGATGTCAATGGTCTTCCTACCATAGCACATAGTAGGAGACTCTCATAAGAATCTAGAATGAAATTCAACATAGTCAAAGCTTGATCTTCCTTGTCAATTTTCACTCCACACTCATTAATTTGTAAAGTAACTGATTAAATGCACTGATGTGTTCATTAACAATAGACATCTCTATCATCTTCAGATTATAGAATTGCTTTTTTCAGATACATACGATTTGATAGAGATTTTGTCATGTACATGCTTTCTAACTTCTCAAAAGCCTTGCGGTAGTCTTTTAATCAAAGACATTATAAAAGACTTCGTCGAACATGCATAATTGAATCGATGTTTTTCATATTCAAACTCAAATCTCAATATATAACTCTGATATCATTTGTTGGGGGATTGAGGAAGCAAATTCTGAATTTGAATTAAACATTTGAAAGATAAATGCAACAAAGCATGTATAGAACACATGATTTTTGTGATTTTTACGTAGAAAATCTTTGTAGGAAAAAGCCACGGCACAAAGCAATAACAAATTTCAATAGGAATAACGATTTACAAGAGATAAAATCACTTATTGATTCAAAACCCTTCAAAAAACCCATCCTCCTTTCAAAACCCTTTTGGAAATGTTTTTGTTCTTTTAATCATACCATAATCACATATTATACCCATATTAATAGTATAACAACCAGAATAGGAAACAATTCATTTAATTATGTAAAACCGCGCACGCTGTTGATTTAAGCATCGATCAATTGACATTGATTGAACAATCTTTTGATCAGATTGTTCGAACATGCTTAAAAGGATCTAGAGAGTTTATAAGTATTTTTGAAATTGTGTCAATCAATCGACCCAATAGTTTGATCAACCAAATATGTCTAAAAATGTTTAGAGATAAATTTGTATAATTTGAGACTCACTCGATTGATCAATCAATCTGGTCAATCAATTAAGACTCCTATTTCATATACAAATTGAAGACATTTAAACAACACGACCTAGATAAAATATGTAAATCATGGTGGGGCAACAAAGCATTTCCAGTAGGGGAGTGCGTGGATTTTGTGTCAAGGGCTCCGAAACAATAGAGAGAAGTAGGGGTGTACCCGAACTGAGTTAGCCTGGTTAGCTCGCTCGACTCGACTCAAAAAAGCTCGATTCAACTTGGTTCGAAGCAGAGCTCTAGCTGAGTTAAGCTGATTTTTTTAGCTCGAACAAATTTCGAACCAAGTTCGAGCTTGCCCAAGCTCTACTTGACTTGATTCGAACCCCAACTCGAATCAAACTCGAATCGAATTAGCTCGGTGACTCGGTTACTCTGATATTGATGTTGCTTGCCAAGTGTTTGATGAAATGACTCAACAAAGTGTCGGCTAGTGACAAGGAAGGTATGCATATGAAACAAATGCTATTTTAACTTGATTTTGATGTTGCCTATAAGGTATTTGATGAAATACTTGTAAATAGCTACTACTGTTTTACCAACGGTGAGAAATTGAAAATGCAATGCATGTGTTTATGAAAATGCTGCGAAGGCTCGATTTGGGCTCGAACAGGCCCGAGCTGCTGACCTAACCAAGCCGAATTGGCCAGTCATGCTCGAGGAGTGAGCCGAGTTCGAGCTGAGGTGAGCTAGTGGCCGAGCCGAGTAAAGCCGAGGCCCACTGGACTCGCTGTACGCCCCTAGAGAGAAGGCACCAAACGGGTGTTAGATGGCTCGGCTTGCTATAAACATTAATGTGACATTCTTTTATGTACGGACCATCCATGTCACGGGCCCAACAGAGATGGGCCACGTGGCAAACTTCCAACCATTCAAAACATTAGAACAATCATGAAAAAAATGACAACGGAATCCCAATCAACTACAGTAATTCCGTGTGTCAGAAGACCATAACATCCCATCCGTCCATCACGTGGGCTCTCTTATGTTCTCCTTGGCACCCAAAACAAGACGAACAAAAGCTCAGGTGGGCCACTCCACATGAGAAATTGAGATGGGGATGACCATCATTAAAAACCTTGCAGATTATGTGTGGGGCCCACATGTGTTTTGTATACGCCATCTTATCCATTCAGAAAATGCACTCTACTGGGATGACTGGACACATGCAGAATCATTATAAAAATCAGGTGGGCCACACACACATTATATTACTTAATGTGGCCCACATGAATTTCAGGTCGGTCTATTTTTGGGTGCCAAGTAGAACAAGGATAATGAAAACGAGAACCATCAAATCCTTCTCTCCAACTTGAAGCTTTGGATGAAGTTCTTTTTTGTTCCTCTCCATCTCCATCAGACTCACTTTATTAACGGATTGGATGGCACGTAAACATCACGATGGGCCACGTATTCAATGGCGGTGCCATCATTAACTTTATTTACTGTGGTGTCGTCCACTTGAATTTTATATCAACTGGGGTGGGCTCAAGTGCTAAAATGAGGTGTCATAACTAAGGGACAAAGTGGAAGTTGGACACATATCACGGTGGCCCCATAAAGCTTTTGTTTCACACCCTTAGCTAGAGCTGGGCATGAGATGACTCGACTTGGCAAACTCGACTCGTCCGACGCGCTTCGGTATGAACCGAATGGGTAAGTCAATCTGAATCGAGTTGAGTAACTCAACTCGAATCGAAATCCAACTCGATATTGACTTCGATCCAAAACTTGACTCGTACATATGTATTAAAAAATAATAATAATAATAAAAGTTTTGAGTTGATGGAGAGGATGCAATGGAGAAGTTGCAATCCTGGCATGTGAATTTAGGTTTTGAGTTGTCATTTTAGCTTGTGGATACCCACTGCACCCGACTCGCATCATTGCCGACTTGACCCGACTCGGTACTTGTGATCGGGTCGGACTCAGTCCGGATTAGTCCAGGTTAGATCCGAACTCGGATTGGTCAAGCATGTTGGACTCGGTACCAAGTCAATTGAGTTTGGGTCAGGCCTATTTTAAAACTGGATCGAGTCGGGTCAGCCCTAACTTGCCCAGCTCTACCCATACCCTTGAAATGCAGCGGATTTCTAGGTGGCAATGGTCTGGGTGACCCATCCGACCCGGCTTTGGGCCAAGCACTTGAGCCTCACATGCACGACCCAATCATTATTATTTTATTTTTTTGGAAGATCAGCATGGAGAGGACCAAGAGGGTGTGAACCTAGGGCCCACCTTGATATATCCATGCCATCCATCCATTTTGCTAGGCCATTATAGGTAATTAGCCCAAAAACGAAGCTGATCAAAATCTCAGGTGGACCACATCATTGGAAACAGTGGTGATTGAATGCTCTACAGTTAAAAACTTTCTAGGGTCAACTGTAATGTTTCTCATAATGTTTATTTGCCATCCAACGTGTTGATAAGAACACAAACCTAGGCAAAGGGATAAAAAGAAAATATAAGCTCGATCCAAAACTTTTGTGGCCCATTAATAGTCAATCACCACAGGTTCCTATGATATGGTCCATTTGAAAATTCAATCTCCATTTTTTGGCTCAACCCTCAATATGATCTCACAGTATAAAATACATACATCAATGTAGGCCCCACGGTGAGGGCTACATCTAATCCGTTCCCCAAATGGACCAAAGGCCGAAGGACAAGGCCAACAAAGCTCAAAGAAACTCCTAGCCCAAATGGATCCAGTCATTTTAGACCAACCTCACTTACATGCATTCCAATCTTTGGTTAGGCGACTATACTTCTTAAGGTCAAAGGATGGTTTTATTTCTTTGTATATGTATGGCCCACTTGATAAATAGATAGTTTAAAAACATTTAAGTGAGATAAAAGGATTTTTAAAAAAAATATTTTTTCCATTTTCAAGCTAGTTGGGATTGGTTTGGTTGGGCTGAGCCTAACCGCCTAACCATTTTCCCGGGCTCAGCTCAGGGTTGCAGTGATAGACCCATGCTAGGCCTAGCCCAAGCGCGATCCTTGGGTCATTAGCCATATCATTTTAAAGACATGAGCCCAAAAATGAACTAGATCCAGTTCTCAGGTGGATCATACCATAGGAAACAGTAGTGATTGACCCTTAATAGGCCTAAAATGTTTTAGATCAGGCTGACATCTGTTTTTTTTTTTTTTTCTTGGTATATGTGACCTTATCAACATGTTGGATGGCGAATAAATATTATTAAAAATTACAATAGGCCCTATAAGTTTTTCGGTATTGCGTACAATCACCACTGTTTCCTATAGTATTGTCAACCTGAAATTTGAGTCTTCTACATTTTTGCGCTCATGCCCTAAAATGATCTAAAAAATTGGATGGATAACATAAATATAGAATACATACATCGAGGTGGGCCCTACGGTAATGGCCACGCCTAATCCACTCCCAACGTGGGAGGCACACATGTAGTAAGCTGAGGGAGAATGGTGGGGCCCATTAGCGACTCGTTGCATCAAACAGGATCGGATCGGATTGAGTCCGAGCTTACTCAACTGAGTTGCACTACACTCATCTGAGTCTTAAAAACCTTGGTGGGGACCACTAGATAATCATGTTCTTGCTGAGGCGTCACAATCACACATCACAATCACATTAAAAAATAAAATTATACACTTAATAAAATTAATCGAGATTACGTCAATATCTTTCCGGATTTCATCGGATCATCAAAATCCATTAATCTAATCAATCAATGAATCTAGTTTACAAAATCAAAGCAAGGTATCCCAAACTAATATTTAAAAAATCAGGTACCTTTAAAAAATTTAAAATTCAGCTAGATGATAACAGCATGTATAATAATCAATGAATTTATTTTAAGTCCATTCATCCAGCTTAGATTGGTAAATATCATCGAAATATTGTTTTGGATGTATTATTTTAAGACTCGGTTATTCAGATTGACTCATTCATCCCAAATTAGTGACTGGGGTAGTTAAGTAGACTTAGTCACGTCTGGACCATATTGGACCAAGTTCGAGCCGATTTGGACGAGTCGCATGGCATTCTCATTCAAGTCCTAAAATTGGGAGGAGTATGAAATGGTAAAAAGAATATCATCATCTTCTTCAAGTAATCAAGACTTTAAATCTACAAGGTGAGTTTTTGAATTCATAAAAAGAAATTTTAAATATTTTATTTTATTGAATAATAATATAAGATTGCTTGATTACATCAATTATATAAATGAACCAAAACCTTAATTCGAATAGAAATTGATTAAAATAGCAAAATCTACTCAAGTGCTAATTTTGCCAAGAATAAAAATTGTTGGGAAGCGCGGATATATCCAATAAGATTTTACTGAAATATTCCTAGCGTTATTTTAAGCAACTTCTAAAAATATGAAAATTTTAAAACTCCTAAAAACAATAATAATAGAATTTTTTTTTATTTTTTTAAAAGTTTCTCCTAAAATCTCGACGTTAACTCGAAGACGTGTTTTCTCGTAAATCGGACGTCTTTAAACGGCATAGGTGGTAAGTTGATCCCGAATATTGCATTGTTATATAAAGATTGATAGGTCGTGCATTTCGCAACCATGCCCGAATAAAAAGTTACGACTATTTTACGGTTACACCAATTTCTCCATATCTAAAATAAATCTCTTCGATATGGGCATGCCCATATTTATAATAGATCTCTTCAAACTTGGACCCATTTATGTCATGCCCTATCCCTAGTAGAACTGGACCCGATTCTGACGAACTACTTCCACTTTTGTTCAGGTTTCTTTTGATTAAAATGTGCTAAGAATGCATCTGTGGCCCTCTCTACATCATTGTGTAATGACATGAAATCAAGCTACTAATAATTTCCATTGTACAAATCAATCAATGCTTCTACAATATTATAAGATCGAGGAAAATTATATACATCTATGTTTTTAAGACTTGGACTGGTTTCTTATGACTCATTCGAGTCAACTCCAACTTGGCTAGACCCCATCCGATTTGATATTGCGAGCCCTCTCAGTCACCTGAGCTAGGCTAATTCAGCCCCTACTCATGCATGTCACAACTCGATTCAAGGCCAAACGAGTCGGATTGAGCCACCTAGTCCTTTAACCATGTGTTGTCATTCGATTTATAGTTTCGGTCACGCGATAAATGCAGGCATGCCAGAATTGAACGTGCGGCTCAATTCAAACCGAACAACTATGACCCCAAGCGCCAAGATAGGGAGATATGTAGTATGTGACCAAGATTGAATAAGATCGATCTCCTATTCAGTACTTTCACAATATGTCAAAATGATCAGGCGATACTCAAAGGGTAGGATTCGTCCTCTGATAATAGGTTACACTCTTGCCTTTTGTATGAAAGGACTTTTTCTATACAAATAAAAATGCAACAAGAAAGGAATTCTTACAGTCCATCACAGAGAACAACTACAAAATTCTTTCCTCGATAAAGAACTCTGATTGATACTTGAACTGAATCCAGCATATGAGCGTAGACTCGGATTATAGGTAAAGTTAACAGTTACTTGATTACCGTTATGGGTTACACTAAGGAATATAAATAGTAGGAAAAAGTAAAGGATTATATTACAGAATGTAATTAATGAGCAAAAGTAAAAAATGGTTACACTAAGGAATTTAAATGACAGATAATTGAAAGATACATTTGGTTTGGTTCGATTGGTATGAGATACTTTGCTTTCCTGAATTCTTTTTCTATTTATAGCCTTAACTCGGTCATTTGGATGTTTCTCATATTCTGACAGTTACTATAATTGTTTCAACATGACATAACTCTTTTCGCTTTTAAACTTGTCATCTGTCCTGTAACCACTTCAGCACGATCACTCTTCACTTGACCGCTTAGTGGATGATGTGGTATTGCTCAATGCACGCGAACTGTATTATTGTAGAATCCTCTTTGTATATCCCGAAAAATCTTCAAATACACCATACAAATTGACGCAGGGGGGACGTGAGGTCGAGCACCGTCTTCCTCAAGAGGATAAATATTCCGAATCCACGGAACTTCTCTGGACTCCTCACAGAGACTTCTCGAATCCACGAGAAAAGAGAGCAGAAAAATTGAAATAAATTCTAAATAAATTCGAAATAGATTAATGATTATTGATCATCTTCTAATGTGTCTCCTTACACTATTAATAAAGAAAAAAAATAAACTAAAATTCGTAATTACCAAAAATAGCAAAATTCTAACTCTAATAAATCCTAATTCTAATACAACTCTTCTAAAGCCTAATTTCTAAAAATAAAAATTACAAATAAACTTTCTCTAGAAGAGTCCTAGTATAACTAAAACTTATTTCTATAAGGAAAGAAAATCTAAAACTCTAAAAAATATCAAAAATTCGGAATTACTAAAAATAGTAAAATCTTCCTAAAAATTCGTTTTTGAGCTGAAAGCGCGCGTTTTCTGACGAACGGACAGACGCGACCCACTTTGTGGGTCGGGTCACCTCGGATGGCCCATTTCAGTAAAGATTGATAGCTTGTGCGCCCCGTAACGATACCCGGATCAAAAGTTATGGTCAATTTACGGTCTATCTTCTTTTGGCCCAACCATGCTAGGAACGTATCTTGTGACACGTTCTACATCAGACTCCTCCACTTGAAAAAAACTCGTCCTCGAGTTACGCAAGAGACTTGGCACATGAGTCTGAGATAACTTCCGACGTCGATGTTCATTAGCTCTTTTTTGTACTTGACATTAAGCTCTTGAGTTGACATAATACATGTACTCATGCTTTCCTTGACTTGACTAATATCGATTAGTTCCTTCACATCTGCCTTCAAGATCTCATATTTTTTCTGATAATGTGGGCAATTAGGCGGACTTGCCCTAAGACGGGATCAATGTGATTTTGTATATCTCGTACGGGAGGTAATTTATTAGGGAGTTCATCGAGCACAACCCTCTTGAACTCCTGCGATACTGGTTCCAAATCCTCTAAGATATTCACAGGCTCCACATATTTTTTCTTTTCAACTAATGGATATATATTTTCCGTTTCCTCATATTGTTTAACAAAGGCCTGTTCAGTGATGAGATATTGCTCCTCCACTTTAGAAGTGTTGGGTTGGTTCTCCATTCTATAGAGGTCACATGTTCGCCACTGATGAATCCTGTGGTCTGTTGCAAACTCTGTTTTGATGAAGTCGTTTCTCGAGGACCAATAATAAGATTTTTCTGCATAACCTTTTACTGATCGACTATCCTCATAATAATTTTGGTTTTGTTGGAATAATACCTGATCGTAATCTCGAGGGAGAATCGCATGCACAATAACTTCTTCATCCGCGACCACGTGCGGATTGGTGCCTTCATCTGTCTCACCCGCTCGTGTTGAAGTTGTTCCCACCAATCTGAGGCTCTGCCCGTTAACTTGTATGCCACGAGTTTAACTTTCTTTTCTTCTACTACGTTCATGTAGTCGAAGAAACGTTCGACTTCAAGCAACCAATCAAGGAAGTCCTTGAAGTAAAGTTGACCATTAAAACTAGGAAGATCGACTTTCATCTTGAATTCTTGAACCATCCTGTGGTTCATTGATAGCATCGCCCTACGATCAGTATAATTACGAATTCCAGCAATTGCTGGTGGTGGATCACCACCATGAACACGGAGTTGCCTTAGGTTTTCCGCCAAGAGATCCGCTATGCTGTCGATGGAAGCCTGCAGCCCTTGCATGGCTTGCCGATTCTCTTGCTGCGCTGCTTGGAAAGTTGTTGCTGCCGTTAAAGAAAAATTTCCTGGAGCACCGCCTATGGGATTGTTGCCCGACCCGTCGTTAGAAGCCATCGTCCCGAGGAGAAGCCTCGCTCTGATACCAAACTGACGCAGGGGGGACGTGAGGTCGAGCACCGTCTTCCTCAAGAGGATAAATATTCCGAATCCACGGAACTTCTCTGGACTCCTCACAGAGACTTCTCGAATCCACGAGAAAAGAGAGCAGAAAAATTGAAATAAATTCTAAATAAATTCGAAATAGATTAATGATTATTGATCATCTTCTAATGTGTCTCCTTACACTATTAATAAAGAAAAAAAAAATAAACTAAAATTCGTAATTACCAAAAATAGCAAAATTCTAACTCTAATAAAAATCCTAATTCTAATACAACTCTTCTAAAGCCTAATTTCTAAAAATAAAAATTACAAATAAACTTTCTCTAGAAGAGTCCTAGTATAACTAAAACTTATTTCTATAAGGAAAGAAAATCTAAAACTCTAAAAAATATCAAAAATTCGGAATTACTAAAAATAGTAAAATCTTCCTAAAAATTCGTTTTTGAGCTGAAAGCGCGCGTTTTCTCTGACGAAACGGACAGACGCGACCCACTTTGTGGGTCGGGTCACCTCGGATGGCCCATTTCAGTAAAGATTGATAGCTTGTGCGCCCCGTAACGATACCCGGATCAAAAGTTATGGTCAATTTACGGTCTATCTTCTTTTGGCCCAAACATGCTAGGAACGTATCTGTGACACGTTCTACATCACAAATCCATCATGATTATACGCAACTCATTCTGATTGGTTTCTGCAGGAATCGGTGACAATAGGGATGAACACCATGTATACACCCCTGTTACATCAACTTTCTCACCAATATGGCACGTGCAGGATATATGATTGACGTGAAAGGTGGGCCTATCATGAAGATCACCTCTCTTAACAATCAAACCAGTACATTCATCTAATGGGTCACAGTATTTTAATCAATGGACGACGATCATATGACTCTCGTCCATGTGGGACCCACATGGTGAGTAGGATGGCTTCATCTTCATGATGGGGCCCACCTTTTTCATGAGGGGATGTCCAGCTTGTTTCTTTCCTCGGTCTTCAAAATATGAAAATGTAAATGGAGCATCTTATATTCTATTATTTTCATATTTTTTTTATCACTCCGTTATTTTTTATTTTTTTTTTGAATTTTTACTATTTTTTTTAAGATTTTATATAAAAGAAATCAAGATGGACGTATCTATCAACTTAACTGGCTGAAATGATAGCGGCGGTCAATGTAATGTATGGCTTCAAGGGTGTGTCACTTTCAACAACATATTTGAGAGGGCACCACATGAGCTAATGCCACTAATGTTTCTTTGATGGATGATGGACCGTTCAAATTTGTTGCTGGATTCATTATTTTTTTCTTATTTTATAGAATTTGAGCAGTAGGCTGTTGGCTTACACATCCAAAAGTTTTGTGGGGCACCATGATGTGTGTCTAATGTTCACTTCATCTATTAGTTGAGCTGTGAACCCATAATTGACCAAGTCGAATCCAAACTCAAGTGGGCCACACTACAAGGAATAATGGAAACAAGGATGTCCACCATTACAACCTTTCTGAGGCCCACCATGATGTTTATATGACATCTAACTCTTTCATAAAGTCATTTGTTGTACCCCATTTCTGGTCATTCTGGGAAAGTCAATAGGAGGGTGACATGTGTCACCGCATGAGGAATATGAAGTGGATGAAAAGATCTTCAAGATACTTATAGTGCTTTTTGTAGGATTATAGCTTGTATAAGTCCAGTTTTATACGTCAAAGAATGGTCGACGGAATGTTGTGGTCGAGTTATGAGTTAAGAGAGAAATATGGTCGAGCTGTTTAAGATATAAAAGCGACCGAGAGGAACAAAGTCTTGGCCGACAGAAGAGGAACCGTCATAAAAAGAAATAGAACAAAAAAAGGATGTAGATAAGAGAAAGATTTAGAAAGACTTTTTAATTACCATAACCGTTGCAGTAATGATAGAAGGATATGGAAAAATAAACTGCAACAAAACTCTATAAATAGCATAGAAAATCAACATAGCAAATTATATATATATAAAAAAAACAATCCAACATAATCGATCAAATCAAATCTATCAATTTATCTTTTATCTTAACTTATCCTATGAGTAGTAATAATCCAGTAGCAATAATTCTTAACTATAATCCAAATCTATGCTTATATGCTAGATTTGTTCTTTATCCTATATCACGGAAGTCTTTCAAGAGATGCATTCCTGCAATTGGTCTTAGTAACCGATTGTGAGTTTTTACTTTTGTTTGATTGCACTAGTATTTTGAAAGTCATTTATTATGGAATGCACAAAGTAACCCGTTTTCGAAAGAAAAACCGCACCCTCCGATTATCGCTTGATCATTATCAAATTCTGCAAGTGGCTGAGTAAGAAATTGATCTTATTAGAATCTAGTCATTTACGTTTATATTGAACGTATTTGCTTATTTCGACGCTTGGGGTCGAAGTTGATCAATTTGGATCGAGTTGTTATATCGATTCCAACACGCTCACGCATATTACACGTGATAAAAATCAAATTTAAGTGTCAATACCATTAAGGGCAAAACCACTACCATACCCAAAATTCAGTGGACCATATGAAGGTTTGGATTGTTTGGGTCTCCATCTTTTGTATGTCCCACCTAAGTTGTGGATCGGCCTGATTAATCAGATTATGTTCTATTGTTGTGAAAAAAAAAATACCCTCGGAAAATCAACATAAGCAATGTAAAACCACAAAAGAAAAAAAAAATCAAACTAAAAGCTAAAGCCTAAGAGAAAGTACAAGACAAAAGGCAATAGAGATTTACATGGTCTGGCAATCTCACTAAGAAATATCTTAGAAAAATCTTCTCTCTACATGTGTTCTCCTTAAATAGAAAATATCACAAGAAAGAGAGCATGTGATAAAACTTAATACAACTAGGCTTCAAATAGTAAGCATGCAGGGAGGAGACCGAGAAAGAATGAGAGAAACACGTCTCCCTATTTCACCGTCACTGTATCAACACTGACATAATTTGTTGTAGATGATAGATGGAATGGATGTCATACACAATCACGGCAGCCCCCTCCTCACATTTTGTATTTTCGGTCTCACTTAAGTTGTGGAGCCGCTTGATTAATGAGATAACACTGTAATATAATATGTTACAAATGATGAATGGATTAGATGTCATACACACATAATGGCTACCCTGTGGAGCCTTTTATTTTATGCACTCTATGTGAATAGCACATCACTTGGCACCATTGGGCTGTTACTTTTCCATGGTGTGCATACTTTAATTACTTGACATGTCGATGTGGGTCATCTAGCAAGTGTCTGGTATTCATTTATGCGTCATCTAATTAACATAATTTAATTTTCTCTTTTTTGGACAAGGTTATTATCATATGCACATCACACATCACATAGGCCCATAATTCTAAATGGCACCAATTTTGAAAAAGAAAAAGAAAAAGGTGAGTCCACTATTTCCTCAAAGATTGTTGGACCATAGAAACCATAAAAAATCATTTTATAAAACAATATTAACAAAAACTTAGTTGGCATTTTAAGATAAAATCACCTAAATACCCTCATTATTTCATGACTGGTTGTGGAATTAAACATCATGGCGCTAATGTCGTGGATGATATATGTTGGATTTTCAGGTTCAAATGTAGTAGAAAATCAACAAAATCACAAGATCCAATTCAACATTCCTTTATAAATCTCTAATTGCAACAATATCAAATTACTTAAAGATCAAATACCACGAAGAATGACGGAGATCTTACCTTACACGTTTCCAATGCAAGATGATTTTTCATAATGACTTGCCATCAAACTATTGAATTTTCTATAATTAACATGATCTCTTGATCAATTCAATTTTAAATTGTATTTCCAGAATTCCAATTAATCCTTTTAAAAAAATATTTACACACACACACCTACACCACATGAACACTTGATCCAATGATCTCAATGTTGAAACAAAGATTGTTTACCACTGAATTATGGAGCCATACCCTAATCTTTGTAATTAGGATCCCACCCATCATGATGCATTTGTTATAACTATTAATTCTCATTCCACCACTACCTTTTTTACCACAATTGTGAAGTCACTTCAATGGCGAGATACTATGGCTGCTAAGATACGTGCGCTCAATGAACCCATCAAGTTTGTGTTATAACAAAAAGTCCATTGGCTATAAATGACTTTACAAGATCAAAAACAAACTCAATGGGTTCATTGAGTGTTACAAGGTGTGACTTGTCATGAAGTATTATTCATAAAGAGAATGATTGGATTATCATGAAACTTTTTTTTCCTATGGCAAAATTGGTAATCATAAGTTGATTTCTTTTAATGACCTCTATTCAAAACTTTTCCATCTCTTAATCAGATATAAATAATGTTTTTCTACATGGTGATTTACAAGACAAAGTCTACATGAAAGTTCCTCCCAACTTCGCTAAATAAAAAGAATGTCATGTATGTCATAAGTAACTTTATGGTCTAAAACAAGTTTCAAGAAACTAGTTTTCTTAGCTTTCCTTTACCCTGATAGCCACTAGCTTTATCCAGTCAAAAGCAAATTACTTTTTTTCATCAAAACCCAGGTCAACTCAAATATTTTCTTAGGATAGAGGTTGTTCATTCTGTGAAAGATATCTTCCGCAGTGAAAGAAAATGCACTCTAGAAATTTTACAAGACACCAGCCTTCTAAGTATAAGATCTTCAGATTTTCCAATGAAACAACACATCAAGTTGTCTTTCATAAAAAGTGTCCCCTTATAAAGATGTCTCACATAGAGACGACTGGTTGAATGATTTATCTAACAATCACTCCTCCGACATTATATACCCAGTTCATATTTTAAGTCAGTTTATGCAAAATCCTCTTCAACCTTACCTTGATGCTACTTTTCGACTGCTACAATATCTCAAAAGCACTATGAGATGGGGTATCTTACTTTCATCATCAAATACTATACAATTATTTGTATTTTGTGACTTTGACTGGGTGAGTTGTCTTATGACCCGGAAATCTACCATCCGCTATTACACCATGTTAAGCTTAAGTCCCATCTATTGGAAAACTAAGAAATAGGCCATAGTAACTCGTTCATCTGTTGAAGCTGAGTACCGTAACATGATATAACTAACTTATGAAGTCACTTGACTAAAGTACCTACGCTCAGATATTGGTATTGCATATCATAGCCAATCACTCTTTTTTGTAATAACAAAGCAACATTACATGTTGCTGCTAATCCTATATCCCACGAACAAAGAAAGTACATCGAATGAGATTCTCATCTAGTTAGTAAAAAGATACAATCTTAACATATCAGGACTGCTTACCATCATACTTTCGACTAGTTTGTAGACCTTTTTACTAAAGCATTAGGATGAGATTGTTTTCATTTCTTAATTAGCAAGTTGGGCATGCATAACATCCATGCTCCAATTTGAGGGGGCATATTAGATTTTTTATAATTGACTAGACCTCTTGTCAATTCAAAATTTGAATTTATTTTACTAGAATTTCAGCAAATGCTTGTAATTAATATCTCACCAATCATGGGATTACTTGCTATCATCTTTTATTATACATTATTTACTGACATTTACAATAAATGAAAATATATACAGATAGAGGATTTCAAATTCAAATTTCACATGATCCTTTATCGAAAGAGGTCTTTCCTTAATCTATCTTAGGTGACAGAGGTGAAAGAGTCCCCGTCTGAAACTGTAACGTCTCGAAAAAATTCGTACAAAGACCCGAGTACCACCTCAAGCAGAAATCACTTAGGACCAAATCTTTTAGTAATTAGTCAAAAATTAATTAGGTATTAAACTAAATTAATCGGTAGATTAGCTTGAACTGCTTTCTATACGATCTGTAAGACCCAAAACTAGTAGATTCGCTAATGCTACACTACCTGGAAACCTAGGATCAATCTCAAAATCAGTTGCTCTCGGGAGCAGCTTGAAACTCCGTTTCGGATCTAGACTGCGCATCAAAAGTCCGATTTCCGCGAAACTATACGGTTATGACTGCATTACTGGGCTTGACAACCATCTCGAAAATCAAGTCCAAATAATATCCTGAAACGCACAACTTGAGAAATGCGAATGCCTTTAGAAAATGAACTCATATTTAAGTGATTTTGGTCGTTCACTTGCAAGCCAAATTTAAGGTTTCTGACCATCAGAATCTAACCCAACTACACCCTCAGATTAGAGAAATTTTCATACGCATATCAGTGTACTTGTGGCCCTAATCGAGTGACGATAGTCGTTGAACTGAAACTGGTCCACCGCGGTCGATCCATGAATCCGATCGAACCGAAAACTTAACCTGACGTAGATCCATTGTCAGGGAACTTTCTCCGGACCGTATGCAGGAAATGAATCTCCAGATGAGCTCCGTTGGCCCGAAACAGATGACTTTTGGCTATAACCTAAGTATATCATGGCCCTGGGGCCATTGACATCAGTTCTGGGCCTATATAAGGGCCTTAACCCACCCCTCTCTCATTCCATACGAATTTACAAAACTCTAAGAGAGAGAAAAGAGAAAAGAGAAGGAAAGAGTGATGAGAAGAGAGAGAGAGTGAGAGTGAGAGATAGTTGCCGGGATTTATTCCCGCCGTCCCACGTACTGAATCGCCTCTCCCATGTCGCTACACCAGCGATTCCGATTCCATTTTTGGGTAAAAAATCCTAACCCTAATATATTTTAGGGATCCAAATAGAGTAAATGGTGAAATAGCTAACCTATTTCATGCTATAGGTTATCGTTCTGTCGTAGACAAAGGCATAGAGTTCGGACTGAGTTCGATATGAGTTTACCAACGGAAGGTGCGGACTGTAAACGTTTAGGTTATGATTTTCAAGGCTTTCAATGTCAGTTAATGATTTATGACTGACTTGAATGCTATCACATACGCTTAGATACGATGTCTTCCGTATATTACACATACATATAACTATGTTGATTTTAATGCATTTCATGTGTTTGTTGAAATGTTTGAATAAATGTAGAATTATGATTTGTGTTTGCCATGATTATGGATTGAGAATATATGATTGTTGTACGTGTGACAATTCCCTTATGAAAGGATTTGCTATAATATACGTTATAATTAATTTATTACATGTATGTTGATATGTGTAGTTTAAGTGTTTAATAAAATGTCTGAATGAGAAAATGCTTGTTGAGGTGTATTTAATGAGGGTGTTGAGATTTATAAATGAAAAACTTATATATGATAACAGTTTCCTTCCTGTAACCTACCTTACTACCAACAAGCATTTTCTGGAAATATGAAAAACTTTAATAAGGATTCTCAATCACCTCATTTATAGCTACAGCTTCCTTCCTGTAACCTACCTTACTACCAACAAGCATGTGTGAATGAAAAACTTATATATGATAACAGTTTCCTTCCTGTAACCTACCTTACTTATATATGAAAAACTTTAATGAGGATTCTCAAACACCTCATCTATAGTTACAGTTTCCTTCCTGTAACCTACCTTACTACCATGTGATTTATGAATGAAAAACTTATATATGATAACATGTGTACTATGTGTTTGTTGAAATGCTCAAATAAGATTTATATTTGAATTGGTTGTCACCTGCTGTGTGAATATCACACATGATTGCCTATTGTGTTTGGATGTGGTTGGGACTACTGCGTAGTCCAGGCAATCAGTAATGATTCCTGAATTAGTGGTCGAGGTCGTTTTCACCACACAAGACACGTTCGATGAATCTAAGTCGTACGTTGTTTGTCGATAGTGGTTAGGCCACACGGAGTGCTTACGCGCTCCATGTCGATTAATTCAACGTACGCTCGTACCAGTCGAGCTTGTCAAGCAACCCGATTGACGTAATGCATGTTCACCATGTATGGACGCTACTGCTTGAATCTAAGGTACCAACTTACCGGTGAAAAGGCCGTTTAACCTTGGTATCACGATCCGCCAAGACTCATGAGCCGGGCATGGTGGTATGGGACACCGTGGTCGAGCTGTCGGCCTACGCTGGGGTGACGAGCCTCCCTGTAGTGTCCAGTGAGCAAACCAAACTCATGAGCCGAATACGGTGGTATAGGACATTGTATTCGAGCTGTCGGCCTACGATCAAGTGACGAGCCTCTTGTAGTGACCTCGAGTATACACTAGGACTACGCTAAGGTGATGAGCCTTTCCGTAGTGACTTCGAATATAAGCCTCTCCGTAACGCCCTAGAACTGCTATCGTATGAGATTAACTAGGATTGACGACCCTACATAGATAATTATTTGGGTAAATGATATAAAGGGAGGTGCCTTAGCTTTCGAATCTGCTGTATGAATAAGACTAATTAAGAACTTGACTAATCACTCACATGCATCGCATTGCATGTGCTTTGGCGAGGAAGTGCACGTTTACCGGGAGTGTTGCATTCGCAATCATGAGATGACGTTGCTAAGGGAGTGCAGGCGAGGGCATGCATCATTAATACATATTATCCTTGCATTAATCAGAGTACTTAGGAACGTTTGTTGTATTGCTTCATCATTATTGCTTGACTGAATTGATAACATGTTAACCTTTGCCTTATAGCTCCACTGAGTTAATCACTCACTTCCACTCTGGGACGGTGCTTTAAAACACCAATCAGACTCTGTTGTAGTTTCAGGTGATGTCGAGGCCTACGAGGCGGAGCCTGACTTCTACGACGACGAGGAGTTCTCCTATTTGCGACTCTCTGACAGGTCTATGTAGACCTGGAGTTGCGTCACCAAGGCTACAGGGATATGAATTAGACAACATTACACTTTATCATTTTGTATATTTTAGAACCAAACATGTAATTATTTAACCTGGTATCATGATCATACTCTGGGGACTTATAACCAATTATACGTTCTGTATATTTATCACAGTCTTCCGCTTGCGTAATTTAACTGTCTCTGGAGTATGATATGCTGATTTAGTGTAATCTCACTCATGTTTAATGTGATAATATAGACAACATTTAATCATCATTATCTATGTATCATAAGTGATGCATTGGAACTCAGGAGTTGGGCTCCTGCTCGACCCCAAATTTTCAGGGCGTTACAGCTCCTGTGGTGAGAGCCGAGGGGATGTATACCATCTAATAGGTAGACCACACACATCCATAAATGTAAAGGCAAAGAGATACAGAAGGATGATGAGTGAGATAAGAAACCATTATCTCCCTTTTCCCTCTCTCCAAGTGACGTCGGTGGGGAGGGGGTTGACAAGACTTGACGTTCAGGGCTTTCTCTAATTCTCTTCACTTTCCTCTAAGATAGAATCTTAATAAAATGGTGTCAAGGTTTCATGGGTGTACATAGGTATGGAACATTACCATCGTACGGAACTTCTTTATACTTTACTGTAAGGAAAATCTGTTAAACTATCTTAATCAAGTATTATCAATAATACATACTAATCAAATAGTGGGTAATCAGATCTAGACCATTAGGTCATCATCAAGTGTGATCAAAATAGTTTTAACGATTAAAATAAAATTTTAACAGTTGAAAATCATTGTAAAGTTGATTAAAATGTTTAATGTGATAGAAACCGGCGATAAAATCACTTAATAAGTCTCTGATCTAAGATAATTTAGTCATAAACAAGTTCTGGATAAACCTAGTCGATCCCATGTTAGCTCGTGCAAGAATCAATGAATCTTTATTAACATACTAGCATCACCCATGTTCAGTGACCTCTAGAAAACTTTATAAAATGAACTAAAGTTGTCCAGCTAAAATCACAATCCTTAAATGCACTCAAGTTTAAGGATTAATCATTTTCATGCCAAATTAATTCTTTAATTACAATGATCATAGTCTAATCTAATGAGCCTTTAGACTATTGACTTGAATTGGATCCTCCAATGCAAGTATCCAAATGCCCAATATTAAAAGCTTATATCCTTAGTACACTTATAATCTCGTGTAGAATAAGGGCAAAAGTATAACCGACACTATGTCGGCTCTCAATCATGAAAATTGTCCATCCTTACCTAAGTCGGACCCCTCTCAAAGGACGATTATTCATCTTGTACAATAATGTCCACATATATGTCCTCTGCATAAATACTGATCATAGCATATCAAGGTACTAAGATCCATGGATTACAACTCTACCCAGTTAATAACCCTTGTGTCTAATCTCAATTTCTCAAAAAACAGAGCTGAGGAATCACTTCTCACATAACCCATGATTAAAAGAAAGTTTAAGGATACACAGTATATTAATTAAATGACTCATGTTCATCAAGATTAATGACTGAGATTAGCCCTATCTCATCCACAAGGCCAGTAGATCAGGGCCCACATTGGTTTTCCTTATCACCACTCCAACAACATTGAAACTATTCAAGAGGCGCACTCCAAACTAATTATCAAGACAACAAAAAGTAAAAAATAAAAAAATTGGTCCATCCAATCATAAATTAGACCATTCCATGAAAGCAACCTCCATGTCCCAAAATGTCATAATTCACACACGGCCCACCTAATGATTTGAGTTGTATGGTTTTTTTGTTAGTTTGATCATATGCTTATAGGTGTAATAATTTGACACAAACCATGGGCCGCACAACGATAAACTTAGCCGGTTTCTAAAAAATGGAAGAGAACATTTTTGTCATTTTTTGTTGAAAGTAATAATAATTACTGAGCACTTCAATTGGTGGAGACATTATAATGGTAAAATCAAGATTATGCACGATTGAAGTTTTTTAAAATACAAAAAAGAAAAAGCATCCAAACATCACTTTCATTATGAATTTTATCAAGATTAAATACTAATAAAATATTTAATTAATAATAATTTGATATTAGAGAGAGAAGGAGATGAGTCATTGTCCAAATATCTTATTCTGTTTCTAACATCACTTTCATTAGAAATTTCATCAAGATTAAAACTCTATTAATCTGTTTAATTAATTATTATTTTTATTTTATAAGAACAATGCAACTCCTTCTCACCTAAGAAATAATATTTATTTAAAAATCAGCCACCCTTTTCAGAGGAAGTAGGTTTATATGATAGGTGATTGGCAAACCCTTTTTTTAATTCCGACAACTGGGGCCAATTTTTTGGAAATCCAGGCCGTTGGCCTGTTGCATCTCGGTGTGGATGGATTATTTACTAAATATCTTCATAGACGAACAGTTTTCCGCCTTTCGATTTTTGGCCCACTGATGGACCATTAAGAAGAGAAATATGACGGTGGTCCATGAAAAATCATGATGAGTTCATGCAATCTGTGATGTTTTTGGGGAATCGTCCATCCTCAGTGGAATGCAATAGATCAATGGTCTAGATTACCGATCGATGGGCCCCACTTCCCAGAACTTGAAACGCATGTGTATATAATGTATATAAGCCATGACCATCACTGCTTAGTAGCTCTGCACGTGTGGCCATTCTTTGTGATCCAGACCGTCGGAATTTCCAATGTACATAGCCCAATACATTAGCTGGGTCCAACCCTGGCTCTCTGACCGTTGATAGTTGGAAAAAGTAGAAAATTCTGATGATCATCTAGACCGTTTGTTGCGTGCCCCAACTCAGTTTTCGATCCGGATGGTTCTTGGGATGTACGGTGATCAATATAAATCTCACCATATGCACGGTTTGGATTCTACATAAACATTACGGGTGGGCCCAACACATCTTGGACGTATGGTAATCACCGTACATGCATACGTATGTGATCATTCCTCCAGATCTCATTGGGTCGAGAACCAAACATTATTCTCCAGGAGACGGAATGTGAACCACTCTTCAATAGTGGACACGTGGGTGGCTAAGATTTTTTCTCATTTAAAGAGTTTTGAAATGTAGCGGATTCCAAAACCAGAAGCGGGCATATGGTGGGCCATGATATTTAATTACATGATTTGCTAGCCCACACGCACCATCCCTACGTGTACTTTTACACGCTTCACACGAGCCACCTTTTTTTTTTAACATCTGAAAATGATTAAAGTGGACCACACACAGATGATGACCAAACAAAAAATAAGGATGAAACAGTGGACGGTTTAAACAAAATTTCCAACGGTCCAAGTTAGACATATCAGTGTGGACGTCTCAAAAAGAATAACATCCTTATCACCGTGCATTTCCATAAAAAAGGTGGGTCATACCTTATGAACCGATCAGATTTTCGAAATAGATAGAGGATAGGAAGATTGACGCGTGTAAAAGGTACGGGTAGAAAGGGGTGCGTGTGAAAGTGCGGGTTAGAAAGGGGTGCGTTTGGGGGTTGCAAATCCTTTAATGGTATTGAAATGATTTTTGAGGTCCGTTCGAAAAAAGGGATTCCTTTTCCGGCAAAGAAAAAAAGAAAAAAGCGACAACGAAAGGCGTCAACATCTTGACGTGTCGTGACGTCTAAAAGCGTCGCGTAGCGGCAAAAAATCGACACCTGTTTGGGTCACGTGGCTTGAGAGAGATCAACCAATAAGAAATGGACACGTTGCGCTCCCATGTGAAAATGTTCAGTGGTGGGCCATGGAATGAAATTGACGGTCCTTGTAAGTTCTGACTTCCGTTCTGGGGACGTCAGATCAGAGAGAGATGGAAGCTCGAATGACAAAATTGCCCTCTTAACTTTACTTAAATGACAGAAGTACCCTTGCTACTCGTATATTGGTTCTTGCAGATGCAGTTTGTGTCGTGAACCGTCAGTTTTGTGATCAAGACCGTTGATCTGATGGCCCACATGGATCAGGTCCTTGAAATCTCCCTAATTGGAAAATTACAAAGAGGTAGAGAAACAAAATGTAGCAACGGTCCACATTCAATAGAAAGGAGGCCGTTGGGTGGTTAGACTGGCTGCAAGTTCCTGTCTAAGAGATTTTATGACAGCCCTTGAAGGTGTGGTCCACTAGGTTAGTGGCCATGCTTAGATGCCCCCTTAGCAGCGGATTGGGTGGTGACCCAAACAGGATGTGGGCCCCACCATGATTAGCAATGTTTTGTCTATTCTTTTTTTTTCTTTTTTCAGTTTTTGTAGGTCATGAGCCCAAAAATGTAGTAGATCCAATACTTAAGTTGACCACACTATAAAATGCCTCGGGTCTGAAAGTTAACTCCCCCAAGAGCAGCTTCATTCTTCTCAAGAGAGCCCCTCTCAATAGAGCCAGGCAAATAGAAAGAAATGTCCTTCCCCATCACATATCTTGGTGTCCCTTGCTCAAAGGGAGGGTCTGATATCACCACCCGCTACCCCTTATTCAAGAGATCGACCAAAGGACTGTAGGATGGAAGGCTAAGCTTCTAAACGAAGCTGCCAAGGTGGTTCTTATTTGGCACGTCCTCGCTAGCATGACCATGCACATCCTCTCCTCAATCAATATTCTAGCTAGAGTCATATAGCACATTGATTAATCAATGGGTTCCTTCTTCTGGGGATCAGTAGAAGGGTCAAATCGGCACCACTAGGTCAGCTGGAAAGAAATCTGTTACCCAACCTCAAAGGGAGGCCTTGGGATCCACCGGATGCGCAACGTCATGCAAGCATTCCGCTGCAAGATGGCTTGACACCTCATTCAGGGGAAATCCCAATGGACAAGGCTTATTTCAGCTAAGTATTTTCGGTCACTTGCAGCCCCTCTCCACCACGGCAGGAGCAGAACTTCTAGCCTATGGAAGGATGTTAACGGCAAGCTGCAATTTTGCATCCACAACTCCAGATAGCTAATTGGCTTTGGGAACGTCAAATTTTGGCTCCAAAATTGGACAGGTATGGACCTGCTATTAAGAGTGGCTACCCCTCTTCCTCAGCCCCCTCTCAGAGACAAATCTGTTTATGAATTCAGGAACCCATCCAGTACCTGGACCCAACCCCCCCCCCCCCCCCCCCCCCCCCAGGCTATTCAGGCTATCTCAGAGTGCAGTATAGTATTCACAGACAAGAGGCAAGCTCGATTGGAACCTTTCCAAGGACGGCAAATTCACCCTCAAATCAGCTTGGGCCAAGCTTCACTCACCCCAGCCTAAACAAAGGTGGGCTAGTAGGCCTGGAACCAGTTTACTCCTCCCAAGATAGCCGTTTTCTGCTGGAAAGTTATGCGTAGGGCTATTCCTATGGATGCGGTTGTGCAGCGAGCAGGGATTAATCTCACCTCAAAATGTTCTTGCTGCGATCATTACCCCGTTTCTGACGCCAACCCCTCCATCCGATCTTATCTCCAGCAAACTACTATCATAAGGCCTCAGTTATTCAGCCCTCCTGCCACAACATCTACACCTCATACCCAGCGTAGCTCCCCTTCCCCTTCCCAAGACGTAGCAATAGCCCCTCGAGCAAACATCCTCCCTTCCCCCCCACTGTTGCTGGCCGACGCCATCCATCCCTGTCCATTTCCCATCGCCCAAGGCCCAACTACCCCTTCCCTGCCATCAGCACAACAACTTTTGGCTGGCAGCTCGCCGGCCTCTTTCCCAGCCCACAATCAACAGTCCTTTCCCTAGCTCCACTCACCCATTCAACCCCACACCTCCCCTTTTACCTGCGGCCAGCAGCCCCATCCCCATCATCAGGCACCATGCCATTCCCACTCCTCCTCCCCTTCCACCAGCCAACCCCACATTTCCCCTACTACCTACAGCCAGCAGCCCCAAATCATCAGGCACCATGCCAGCCCCACTCCTCCTCCCCTTCCACTAGCCAACCCCACATTTCCCCTACTACATGCGGCTAGCAGCCCCAACCCCATCATCAGGCACCATGCCAGCCTCTCTCCTCCCCCCCTTCTGCTAGCCAATGCTGAGCAGGAACATCAATCAGCCCACCCCATTGGTCCAATATACCAATGGCCCCTAGCCTCTGATGCTAGTTTGAGATCTCAGCCCCACATTGAAGATATACATCACCTCTTTTCCCTCAGCAAGATCGAAGTTGCGGTTTGGACTCACTTTGCCACTCTATTCCAAATGTCAATTAGTCAAAACCAATTTATCCACGCCTTAATTCACCAATGGTTAGCAACTGCCTCAACGTCTTCCCTTCGTCGCTTTATCACTGGCTTAGCCCCAGCTATCATTGTCTGGGAGATCTGGGTTGGCAAGAATGGAGCCAGATTTGACAACAGGCCGTTCAAGGCAGATGCAATCATCTCTAGAATATCAAACCGGCTCACAGAGATAGGCTCCTTACTCCCTGATATCGACCACTTTCGATGGCAAGATATTGTTCGTAGAGGCCCCCAAGCAATTCATTCTGCCCCTCCATCGTCTACAAGCACCTCTGTTGTCAAGTGGGTAAAGTCGCCTGAGAACTGGCTTAAGCTAAACGTTGATAGATCAGCCAAGCGCAATCCTGAATAGGAGGTGGGGGAGGCGTGTGCCGCGATCACCGGGGTAACATGATCATCGCTTTCCACAACCAATTTGGTCAGGTCTCAAACATGGTGGAGGAAGCTCGTGCCATCACTGATGGCATCCACTTATGCAATGTCTTGGGGCTCTCCTCCATAATCGTTGAAATGGACTCTCGCACCCTTTATGACGCGGTCTATTCCTCATCTTCTACTTGCGGCTAGAGTCTCTAGTTTATCCTCGATTACATCCAACAGTAATCCCACTCCCTGAACATACGCTTTTCCCATACGCTACGTGAAGGGAACGTCGTGGCTGATGGGCTGGCGAACCTGGCTAGCAGTGGTTCCTTGAATCGCCTATATCTCAGGCCATTAGAGCTTCCTCATGTTTTTAGAGGCAACCTCGTTCTGGACAAAGCTGGCCTGGGCCGTCTACGACATCGCAAAATCAAGAAGGGAGTCGGGTAAATAGCGCCTTCCTCACCATCCAGCCCATCTCAGCTGTCCACACTGGCGCTAGCCTCTGTTTCCATCCTGCGGCTCCATTTCCTATCTCCAGCTCTGTTTTCGTCCCCCCCTCATTTTTCTTTTTGTTTTGTTTCATATATGATAGTTGAGCCCATCTGTTTTTCTTGTCTTTCGAGGCCCTGTCCGAAAGATTGTACATTGAATCATCAATACAAATACTCTTTCTTAAATAAATAAATAAGTGGACCACACTATACAAAAAATGAGTCCGAAAATGTAGCAGATCCGATATTCGGGTGGACCACGCTGCTCAAAAAATGAGCCAAAAAATGTGGCAGATCTAATACTCAAGTGGACCACACTACTTGAAAAATGAGCCCAATAATGTGGCAGATCTAATACTCAAGTTGACCACACTACTTGAAAAATGAGCCCAAAAATGTAGCAAATTTGATACTCAAGTGGACCACACTACACGGAAGAGTATGGAGAATAACACCCAAAATGCAACAGATCTGATACTCATGTGGACCATGCCATGTGAAACAATTTGGATAATAATACCATTGTTGAAACCTTCTTAAGACCCACCCTAATGTTTATTTGGCATCCAACTAGTCAATAAGGCCAATAGACATAAATAAAGGAAAAATACAAATATCAACTTCATCTAAAACTTTTATGGCCTCCAAAAAGCTTCTAATTGTGGACGTTCAATCACCGATATTTTATATGGTTTGGTTCACTTGAGCTTTAGATCCACTTCATTTTTTGATTCATGTCGAGCTAGCAAAATGAATAAACTTCGATAAAATACATGCAACATGATGGGCCTCACGGGGCCCTAACTAATACTGTTGTTGCTCTCTATTTGTTGCTTTCCCAATTTGGTAGCGTGATGAGTGTAGGTATGTCATAATTGAATTTGTGGATTAATTTAAACTAAACAAGTATGACCCAAGTGTCGAGATAGGAAAATATGCAGTATATAATTGAGATTGAATGAGATCAACTGCTTATTCAGCCACTCACACAGTATGTAAGCAGGATTAAATGATATTTAGAGGATATACATACAAAGGGACTTTTCAGTGCTAATAAAAGATTCAGAAAGAAATCCTTATAGTCAATCACAAAGAGCAATTGTGGAAAAACTTCCTGAATGGCTAATTAAATCTAATGTATGAGTGTAGATTTAAATTACAGCAATCACTGCTAAAGGTTACACTATGAAGTGTAAATAACTATTCTTCAATCGATCATTTAATGGACGTCCTGCCATTACTTAATGTGCTTTAATTATATTACCGTAAAATCTTCTTCATGTAGCCCACGAATTTCCAAATATTCAGATCACACATAACTTACTAATTAGCTTTCATATGAATTGAGATTAACAACCACATCGGAATGGTTTGCAGCATAAACTATGCAATTTATTCCATATATACATATATTTAATCGTTGCACGTGCACATTCGCATGCCATGCCCATTGATCCTGACCGTCCAATCGACCATCTGCCATTTCAATATCCCTGGCACGGCCGCATATAGGGAAAGGTGGATCGGCATAACTCCACGGTCACTGAGGCCTCTCAACGAAAGTACACGTGGCATGTCCAAGTATCTATCAGTACCGTCCATCAAATGTTATTTTATAATGGATGGCCCACTTTTCAAATTCGCACTAATCAGAAAATCACAGCAATCGATTTGATTCACTTCATCTCGACAAATTCCTGACCGTTAACATTTCGTTTTTGATACAATCATACAATCTATACAGTATCTTAGACCATCTTCCATCCACACAAGGGAAACTAAATCGACGGTCTAGATTAAGGTAATCTGCCACACAAACGGTGAAGATACGGGCTATCTACCATTTTCCCGTTCTACCCGTTCCACCGTACTTACTACAAACTCATCTGAAAATCCAAGAGAAGGGTAAATTTGTCATTATAAAACATAGCTTTCTATGCTGTGGTCCCATTTTCATCTCACGTCGCTTTCGACACGTGTAATGAATACGGCCCCATTCCTGTCGCCGGGAATCTTACCTAGCGTCAGATCACGGCGACTTAACTCTCCACAGGGTAAAGAAACCGGCTACTGTGTCAGATTCCGGCTTTTTTATTCCAATCATTGCACCCGGACGTCAGCCCATTGTTTTACTGGAGATTATTATATCATACTCTGACAGACTATGGAATGTAATACGCACGTACTCTCTTACTCTTATCCTTGCTTCTATATAACTCAATCAAGACCGTCCAATTTGTTTTTTTCTGTACAGAGACGTTATTAAAATACTAGAAATGATACAGGATAATAACCCAGTGATGGATGGGCATCAAATCAAAAGGGATTGCACTTCTCTTGTTGGACAAGATTAGGGTCTTTCAATTCATATGAATTTTGAGTAATATTTATATGCAGAAGTAACATGATTTGGACGGTTTGGATTGATATATTTCAGTGAAAAGTGTACACTTGAGGTCTGCAGTTGTATGTATCAAGGTAATCTTGAGGAATACGTTATAGTACCTAATTTTCATGGACAAGACCTCTGGTACTCCGGAAAAGCGAGGCAACCCATACGCGTGCACACAGCTTCTGTAACCTGAAATAGATACTGACAAACCAAATATTCCAGATTTTTGAAACCCCTACGCATTATTTATTCAAAATTATATAGTTAGAGGAATATATATATATATATGTGTGTGGTGTGTGTGTGTGTGTGTGTGTGTGTGTGAGTGAGAGAGAGAGAGCTTAATTTACATCGTTTTAGTAAATTTGAAATTATCCATACAATAAATGTTCTAAAATATGGATAAATAAGAACAATTTTTTCTAAATTTTAATAAATCAATTTAAAAACCATCTGGACTACTTCGTGAACGGTTTGGATTGAGTTAATTAGCTTCCACGTATGAATTTTCTGCGTGCACGCGTGTGTAGGTTCATACTCTTCATTTATTTGGAGCAGTATGAAAAAACCTTTGATACTCTGCCAGACTTTGACGGATGATACACATGCAGTTATAAATTACTTAGAAATTGAATATTTAAAATAAATAAAAACTTAATTAAACTGTCCAAATTGTGTATATCAGTTTAAATGCATTACAAACCCAATATTACACTTATTTAAGTATCTGAGTATCCGATTGGTAGATATTTAAGTAACGGTTAAATTAAAAAAATCCAACGGTCTTAATTCATCCAAAAAATGGCCATGCATCAGTGGATAACATTACTTGAACAATCTGATTTTGGCCTAGTTATGTATTCACAGGAATTTCCACAGTATAGTCAGTTTCATTTGAGTTATTATATCTTTCATGACAATTTATAAGTGCATGTGTATAGAGTGTCATGCCCAGCCAGAGTATAAATGAATTTCCTTCGATCTTTGTCTAATCTCACCCTATCTATTTAAAAACTCGGGCAATCATTCTGCAATAATAAAAATCTGATTGGAGGAGCTTCCAACTTCAAATTCCTTCACAAACTGAAGATTTTCGAGGGATTTGAAGAGAACCCAAATCACGATTTCTTCATATTCCACTTCTCCAATTCTAAATTATCATCAATGCTTGGCAAGCGATCTCGACCGTCCGTTAAGCGGGTACCCGACCCAATAATCCCCGGCGATCGGGCCACCTTCCCCGATACCGTCATGAGCCCAACAAGGCCACTTGAATTCAGAATCCGATCTCCGAAGGGATGGAAGAATCACGATTCGGGTGCGATCGGGTTGGGAATTGTCGTCGCCATGGAGAAGGCATCTACCGGCAGCGATTGCGAAATTCGGCCGAAATTCATCGTGGGTAGCTTGAATTTGAGCCGTTCAGATCCGATCCCGATTGGTTCAACGAAAATCAACGGTGGATCAAGGGATTTCAATGGAATTCAGTGCTCTGAGAGCTATACATGTGTGACATCTCATGGACCCGATAAGGCTACTCGGACCCGAGTCTACCGTGATGGAGGTGGTGAATTTTTTGGAAGTGAATTTGATGAGAGATCGAGGAATGTGGGTGTGTTTTGCGCGTCCCCACCAAGATCAACGGATGAAATTCCACCGTTCCGGACTGCTGATTTCCTCAAATCTTGCTACTTGTGTAGGAAAATGCTACATGGGAAAGATATATACATGTATAGGTATACTTCTATCTGAATTTTCATTTTATTTTATCATTTTTATAATTACACACTCTTTTATTTATTTCTTAAAATTAGAAATAGGAGAATTTCAGTAACATTTTGTCCTTTTATTTGATAGATTATGGTTATTTGTATTTAAAACATGAATAGAAATTTATTTGAATATATATATATATATATATATATATTCTTGGGTGTCTTCCTATCTTTATGAAATATGCAAAATTTCATTGTTAAGTCATCTTCTTTATTTAGATGTGTTTTATTTTTATTTTTTTTTAATTATCAGTTTTTTATAAAATAAAATAAAATAATAATAATAAAAATAGCAAGTGTCCATTTGAAATCTTTTATTTTGGGATGGATGGTTTTGATTTCTTTTGTAATTTTTTGGAAAAGACTGGTTAAATGATCAGATTTTGGTGTCCTTTTGATCTTGGGACCATTTGATTTTTAATACATGCACCCAAACAGGTTGGAAAATGTATGTGGTGTTTTTATGTACTTTGCTCCATCTCAAAGAAAACAAGCATAACAATTCCTATAAACTATGAATTACATCTGGACACTTGGACATCCCAATCGATCAATCTAGGCCGTCCATTAGTTTCAGCACAGGTTTCACGAGCTATTACGTAAAAATCATGCCAATAGAACGATTCTGACCGTCCGATCAATAGCTTAGCTTATAACTGGACAGTTGATATTGTTTATGGAAAGTGGACAGTTAAGATTATTTAAATTGACATATCATGGATTGCTTATGGTTCCAAATGATCACTTCTATCAAACGATCCTAACCATCCAATCCATGGCTTGGAAAAATGGATGGTTGTAAGAAAATTGGGATCATCTAATGTCCAAGGAGCACTATCATCTCTCATAAATGAACCCCATAAACCTTAAGAACCAGCTAACCTCAGCCGTTGAATAGAGAGAGGTCCATAATCATCTTGTAGCTGATATACTCCCACATTAAAAGGCAACTTTCTAATTTTCACTTTCTGGGAATTTTTAAGAGATTACAAAATTGAATTGGGGTGTGTTTGGGTACTGCACTATTAATCTGAGTTGCTATACTTAGTACAACAAAGGAAAATTGACCAAATTGCAATTACCTTCCCTAGCATTAATATAGAGGTGTTTGGTTCCAAATCACAATTATTTTACTTTCAAGTTGGACTTGAAAGGAATTTAATTACAATTTCAAGGTTCTCAGTCTTTCAAACACTAGCTAAGTCCCCAATTTGTGTATCCAAACGTGCCCAAGGGATTTTTTTTTTTGGAAAATTTAAAATTTTCATTTAGTATTTATTTCTTGCAATGGAAAGAGTCATTCTTATGTGATTTTTCATTAAAAATCTAAGTTTATGTAAATTTTAATATAATTTTTTTATGGTATGCAGAGGGGAGAAGGCATTTTGTAGCGCGGAGTGTCGGTGCCAACAGATCGCGAGCGATGAATATAAGGAGAAATGTGGATCCGAGGCATCTAAATCTTCAGACATTTCACCATTGCTCTACTCTCGGAGCCGACTCTTCTCTCCGGGCATTGTTGCAGCTTAGTGCCACTGGAAGCAGATGGAGATGATCTGGATGATGATAATGGCACGGCAATAACAATATACATATGAGTACATAACATAGGGAAAATTTTGCATTTGAGCTCAAAGCTTAAATTGTAATAGAAATTATAGAACTAAATCAAATGAGGTGGAGATGGAAATTATCCTCTCTTTTAAGTGGCAAAATTAAGCTCTTCATGTGGGTATAAACAATTTTATAATAATAATAAAATAAACAAATGCATATTAATTGGTCCACCTAAATGTGTCAGATTGGTCATCAAAGGAGGCCATTTTAGGTGGGCCCATCAGCGCATGCTTCAGCTCTCTCTCTCTCTCTCTCTCTCTCTCTCTCTCTCTCTCTCTCTCTCTCTCTCTCTCTCTCTCTCTCTCTCTCTCTCTCTCTCTCTCTCTCTCTCTCTCTCTCTCTCTCTCATGTTACTAAATTCCCATTGATATAAATCTCCTTAGGGTGAAGAATTTTCACCATTTCTCAAGGGATGTTTGGATTAGGCAAAGTTGCATCTTGACATGCAAGCAGAGCAATTGCACATATTTATGATATGCCAATCTCCCATGCACAAGATTCAATGCACTTTTGGACAAGTAGTTGGGGACATCTAACTTATATACTATGAATTTAGTATTTCTAGTGAAGAGATGTAACTAATTGTCAATGATACTTTATGATTTTGATGCGGACGAGAATCACAATTATCTGTGTAAATGCATGATATGTTCCAATATGCAATACGAGTGATTATCCAAGTTCAAGCATCTAATGTGTGCATGTGTCACTATCAATCTTCATGCACTAAAAATATGGAACATGTCAAACGTGCACATGCATATGCAAATGTTCCACCCATTAATCTTTAAACTCCCCACATGTGCCGCAATTAATCTTCTTCATCTTTCAGGGTGTTTGACAAGCTAAGGATGGAACAACTAGTCAACAATAACATGTCCATTGCTAGCTCTTATAGCATTCCATGGATTGCTATTTGCAATACAGATTTGCTCAAATCCAAATAAGCCCTTAGATTCGTGGACTATATCCAAGTCAGTGAAATCTTCGAACTAATCTTTTTTTACCTAAGAATGTTGTATGAAAACCTTCAACCCTAGTGTTTTGAACATCATACTTAGTGGTTTCCTCTCTAAGAAGAAATTAACTCATTTTCCATTTTGGACTGGTTTTGCTTTCCCTACTCCACCTATTGTGAAACAGGTTTGATGAATATTGAGAGTAACACTCATTTGAACAGTTTTCCATATGGAGTTCCTTTCAGATTGCAAGTTAGATTATTCATGTTTGTCAATGTGCAATCCAAATTTTTTATATAGGATACTGTGGGACTTTAGCCTTTGGATGTGGATTATCTTTCAATAATCAACACCATTTATATGATGGGCCTTACTTTAACTGTGATAGTGAAAAGATCACAAGTCTTTATTTGAAAATTATAGCCTTTTGATATTTTACTTTTTTTCCATTGAAAAAGGAAGATTTTCTTAGCCTTCAAATAATTGAAAGGGTGAAACATTTCTAGTTGGGAGTGAACTGATCCATCATGTGAATGGTTTAGGTCATTGAAGGACCCTAATCCAATGGCTAAGCTTCCCATGTATCCTATTGCCCTAAGTAAGGACATTATATTATATCAAACCTCTAGATTATTAACATAGACCAACTTATGAAACCCTTCATAAAAATCACAAGTTAGAGAGTAGGAAGGATAGCTGCAATATGATATAAAAATAAAACAAAATAAAAATAAAAATAAAATCTCAGTTCAATGGGGATCAGCTAGATAAGATTAGATTTGATTGGGTAACATTTTCTATTTATTATTTTCTTTGGAATATCCAAATCTTATATGAATTCTATCTTTAGGATTTCCAAATATTGAATAAATCCCAGGTTTTTCTTATATATTAGTTTTAATAATTTTTTTAAAAAAAAGAAAGAAAAAGAAAGGGGAGAGATTGATTCTCATAAACCATTAAGTGTCTTGTGCACTAGGACTACCATGGACCAATTTCGTAAAGGTCTTGTGTGTCATTTTTAGACCAACCGAATACAAAGATTTTGAAGGTACATTCTTACAATTACAACAAATGGGAACCAAAATTCAAATGTTCCCCTTGAAGAGGATTAAGCACTTGTCTTTGCTCCTAAAGCAAGGACCATATCAGGCTACAACTTGTGTTTGGCCCAATCCAAACCCAATTGACCCAACCCGAGCTCAAGTTTGGTTGTCATGGCCCTCAGTTGGGTTCTTATTGGAAAATGTCAACCTGATTTCACATGTATTTGGGGGTAGGTTAGGTCAAGTATACATGAATTCAGGTTGAGTTTAGGTTAGACTTCGAGTTGAGTTGAGTTGGGTTGGGTTAGGTTGTGGGTCAGGCTGTGACTTGGGTATTCTTGAGATCGGGTTGGGCTCAGCTTGGCCCTCAACCCGATCAAACCTGCTCGAGTTGCACTCCTAGAGAATGTCATCGCCGAACAACTCGTGGAATTGTTTGCTCTAGAACGAACATTTTAGCCCATGGACCATGAAAGGTGTCATTGCCAATAAGGCCATGGAAGGAGACTCTTTGGCCTCAAATCTCCTTATCTATTCTAATTAGTATTATCCTTCTCAATCAATGAACAAGTTGTTTGGGTATAGAAATAAGTTTAATTTTGGTTTAAAAGCTGAAGTAGACATTAACCCGTTTATGTCAATGGTTCAATCCAAACAAGTCCGACCGATGGATTGACATGTTCAACTAAATAAGGTGATGGTACAAGTTAATGTTAAGGCCCTGTAAAACAAAACAAGACAACATGAATTTAAAATAACTATAAAAATCTCAAAGATGGAATGATTTAGATTCTTTAGGTTGTGATTGATATAAAGATAGGCTATAATATAGAAATGATAAGAGAGATTTAAGAATTTTCAATATCTGACCAGTACCCCCTCAAGGTGATGGGTTGATCTGAGACCTTCAACTTGCATGTGTCATGGTCATGGTCATGTCTTTGTAATGATAATCCTTTAGTAAAAATGTCTGTTATATGATCCATGGTGAAAAGGTACCCGAATTCAAGCTTTTTTTTTAGCAATAAATTCAAGAACAAGGTGAAAGTCAATTGTCGCATGCTTTGTGTGAGAGTGAAAAACCAGATTGGTCTTGCGGTAAATGGCGCTTAAGGTTTTTTTTTTTTTTTTTTTTTTTTTTTTTTTTTTTTTTTTTTTTTTTTTACACACGCACACCGTGGGATTTCACCACTGTGGGTACTCGAACCCTTGACCCGGTGTTGAAACTCCGGGGAGTCTACCACCCGGGTAAGAGCAAGGAACCAAATGGCGCTTAAGTTGTCACAGTAGAAGGTTAGTGGTCACGACACCTTGCATCCTAAGTCATGGAGGGAGTAAACCTAGATAAGTTCAATTGTGTCATTTGACTAATCCTCTAGATTCAACTTCAATTATGCTTGATAGTGTAACCATAGTTTGTTTATTGGAGCTCTAATAAATGAGATGTAGCCCAAGATATATATCCCATAACTAGAAGTGGATCTGCGATCATCAATGAAACCAGACCAATCAACATCAATGAAAGCATAAGAGTGGTAGAATGAAACAGTTGTATAAAAAGACCATATTGAATGGAATGCTTGAGGTAGCAGAGAATTCTGTTTTTACGGCGACCCAATGATAGATCACTAGTGGGACGATACATGAATTGACAGACTTCGTTGACCACAAACACAATATCAGGATGTGTGAGTGAAAAATACTTAAGAGTACCCATAATAGTTTTATATTTAGATCCATCGAAGAAAGGTGTTGATGGAGAACAATTAATCACTTGATCTAAAAGCTCGAACTATTAGAGTATAGCGAATCAATCCCTTTATCTCATAGCCTAAGCCCCACATCTTATGGGTTAGGATCTCGACCGAACCCCTCTCGTGCGCCCCAAATCACATGGGTACCGCCTCACACAAGTCACCCGCCTCACACGGGTGGGGCCTGCCTTACATGAGCCACCCACCTCACACAGGCCGCCCACCCCTAGTGTACCCTTACATCCCACAGGCAACCCCACTTGAGCCCGATGTGAAAATGCCCTTACATTAAGTGTGCCCAAGTTTCTGAAAAGACTATTTTTACTAGCAATAGGTTTGTGACATGGTTTCGCACTATCCATCTTAAACAGCATAAGTAAGTCTCATATATAATTATTTTGACAAAGATGAAGGTTTAGTCATAGTCTTATAACTTCCACGCCAAGAAAGTGGTGTAATGGGGCTGAAATCCTTATTTGAAAAATTCTTAAAAGAGTGAATGAAGCAAGCGATCAATATCCATTTGATGTGATCTAGTAAGGATGATGAGAGTATGTTTTCCATTATGCTGAATGAAAAGAGGGAATTTATTTTTGGACCCATGAAAACCCAATTCAAAAAAAGAGATTTACGAAGCTTGCAAATATGAAATGAAGTAGTCTGATCAAAGAAGCCCGGTGGTTGGGCCATATAAACTTCATCATTCAGAACACTATGTAAGAATGCGTTTTGAATGTCAGTTTATGATGCAGGACATGAAAATTAAATATGATATGTGAGATTTCAAGCTTAAGATCACGTTAGTTCAGAAACAATTACACAAATCCATATCCCACATGAAAGTCCAAACATTCAATTAAGGGAAATCTATGCGGGTCCAGGCCTACACATGATAGGGTTGGATCAATAAAAATTATGAACTAAACGATACTCAAATATAAGAAATAATCATCCACACATGTATAGTAATCGGTCCCTAATCTAAGGAATTCAGAAATTTCAATTCGGAAAACCCTAGGGTAAGAAAAGGGACATAAAATTGGAGATTTGAGTAATTTAGGGTTAGCTTTAGGAATTTTGGGTGAAAGCGGAGTGAAAGAGAGGAGAGAGACAAACTAGAGAAGTACCGTATGCGTGGACAACAACAATGGCCCGGACGCACGTTCGTATGATCCCGACCGCACGTGTGTGGGGCTCACTATTCAGAAAAAGGTCACCTTGACCCTGGTCGGCCAAGGATGGACTCCAAAACCCCCAAATCTCAGCTCGATCCGATATACGGTTTGTGCGTGGTACTCCGCCGAAGTTTCAGCCCTCCTGTAGGGCTAGATTCTGAAATTCTGCTGTGGGAAGGAGAATTGCTGCAATAAATAATTGATTCGAAGTGTAGATGATGGGGTGAGATGAGAAGAAAGGATGATAGAAGATGGGTAGTAGAGATGGCGATGGATGGGGGCGAATCGGAATAAATGTAGCTTCGCACCACGGTAGTTAACCCTTCGATGAAGGGAGAGCTTCGCACCCAATTAGGCTTCACAACTCAGAGAGTAGGAAAAAGCGGAATTTTTATTAATCTTCAATGAATGAAAAAAAGCTACAAGGGGTGCCTATTTATAAGAAAACCCTATACCTCAAAACTCGCGCCATGTGCACAACCTATTACTTAGCGATGAAGTAAACCAAAATAAAAACTAAACAAAGAAATCTAAAGCGTTCATGATGTTCTAAAAAACATAAATAAGCAAAACCTAAAATATGAACTTAATCCGACTAGTGGGCCACGATCATGAGATCTCATGATGGGTTTTTCTTGGCTATCGGGTCCACTCTCTTAAACCAAAACTTCGTCTTCTAACTAGGAGGCCCTCCCTTAGACGTCGTCATCAATCCAGATCAACGGTGGGGTCCTCCTTCTTTTGGCGTACGTGCATATGGGGCGATGCGTGTGCACGTGATGTCCCCATCAAGTTACTTGATGATCCATTTGTTCATAAGAACTAATGAGAGAATCGTTCGTATGGTGGTTGGTTTAACAACGGAGTTGAATGTTTTATCATAGTCAACACCTGCTTGTTGGCGAAAATCCTTTACCACCAATAGAGCTTTGTACCGATCAAGAGTACCATTTGCCCGCTTTTTTATACGAAAAATCCATTTACATCTAATAACATTCATACGAAGGATGAAAGTTGAGGTACTATATCGTATTAGTGGCTTGACATCAATGTGGATATTTGTTAGCCTCAATAAAGTATATTAGTTCACTTATTTCGGTGAGACATTAGTTAGCGAAAGCAACAGGCAAGAGGTGCTTAATAGCCAAGAGGTTTCAAGGCTTGGTGATGTCGGATTTTAGGCTAGTAACCATGGGATGTGTATTGGAGGAAACAGGATGTTTGCAGAGAAATGGGCGACCATTATCGAGTGAGCGCGAGTGTCGGGGTGTCAGGTGTAAAGGAGGGTATAGGTTTGAGAGTTTGAAATGGGTGGCCAGCTAGGATTATGGGAACCATGGACAAGGTGCTCGGTCGAGATGAGTTGGGGTGGTCAGTTAGGGATGAGGTAGTATGGTCATTTGGAGGTGTAGTAAATGGTTCATAGTTGAGGAATCAGCTGTTTCATGTCTATAGATCATGATTTGAATATGAAGTGGATATCAAGGACATTTGCTTCTATAAACACAAGAAACGGTCTGGTAGACTTAAAAAACAGATTGAGTACTTGCCAGTACACGCCGAGCCTCCTCGATGAGATGAGGTACCTCATCGAGGATCACAGGAATCAAGGAGTGGTGTGATGGGCGGGCAAGGATGAGGGGGAAAGTGATTGTGAATTAAAAGAAGGCATGTTAGGTGAGGGTGAAGGATAGGATGGGATTATAAGTGGGGTTAAGATATGGAATGGAGGGGATATGAGTGAGGTGGTTGAGGTAGAGGTTAGAGGGGTGGTTGTGACAAAGTGGAAGATATATTCATAAAAAATAATATGCCTTGATATTATAATGTGGCCAGTTTGGATATTAAGGCAGCAGTACCTACGATATGAGGAATTATATCCCATAAAATGCATTTAGCATAGTGATATTGTAGTTTATGTTTTGAGTACAGTCGAAAAAGTGGATGACTCAAATAACCAAATATTTCAAGTATTGTGTAATTGGGCATGCAGTGGAATAAGATGTAAAATAGGCTCTTGTTGCTTGTATTCGGTTAGGGCAAGTTGATTTATGAGAAAAACAATAGTTTGGAAGGCTTCATTCTAATAACTTTGCGGCAATGAGGTATGGGCCAAAAGTACAAGCTCAGTTTGAACAATATGGCGATATTTACATTCAGTGGTAGTATGTTGTTCAGGTGTATATGGGTAGGAAAGCCGATGCGTAATTCCATTGGCTTCTAGAAGAGGCCTAAATGACAATTATTTGGTACCACCATCCATTTGAAAGAATTTTATTTTGCAACCTAATAAATTTTTAACCTAAAGTTTGAGCTTAAGAAAAGCATTATATACATCAGATTTTTGAACTAATGGATATAGCCATGAAAATTTACTGAAATCATTTATAGAATGAAGGTAAAACTGATATTGGCACGGTTATTAGAGTGCAGAAGTTCAACAGGTGAACTAGACTCAGTATTAGAGTGCAGAAGTTCAACAGGTGAACTAGACTCAGTATTAAATTATTCAAATGACACTTTATGACTTTTTTCAAACTAAAAAGATGGAGAAACAGAATAAGTCTTATTTTGTCACATTAATGGTAACTTATTATTAGTAATAATAGAATGTACTATGCATTCCTTAGGATACCAAAGCTGTCCATGACATTGTTCAAGAGATGCTCTTTTACCAACAAGCGTCCATTTGGTACGTGTGTCATGGCCAAATGATAGAGACCGCCTTTAGTTTTTCCCTAAAGAAGGATTTGTCCCATGTCCCAATTCTTAATATATTAAAATAATAATAAAAAAAAAATTTTAAAAAATAAAAAAAATCATCCACATAGAATTCACAATAAACATTGATATTAACCTTGGTCAGCTAAGAAATAGATAATAAATTCTTTGTAATAGAAGACACATGATCTTTGTAATATAAGACACATGACGGATATCTTTCAATTTCAAGATAGAGTTTTCAAGATAGATGAACCAATATTAGCAATTCGGTTTAGGGTTTGGGCGGTCCAAAAAGGACAAATGCTGATCAGGTTGTGTGGACCAGTTGGAGCATTGAGTTTGAACTTGGAACAGTACCTTGCCCAATACTGAATTATAGGCTGTTAAGCCATGTCTATAGCAGGTTCTGGCCTACAAATTTTAACAATTGCATGTATCTAAGGGCAAAGCAAAATGCCACTTTAGCATGGGCGTGTGAGAAAAAGGTGCAACCACACACTTTGATTCGTTCCTATAGCAAGCGGTCAAGTAGCCTTAGCAACAATTTAAAAAGATTTTTATTAAATTTTTCAAAATTTTCAAATTTTACTAGCTTATTTCTCTACTTTATATTTTTTGCTGCAAAATTTCCTGAGGAATATATATTTTACCAAATAATACCTTTAACGGTTGGATGTCATACACATAACGCGTAGGACTACTTTTCACATTTTTGTAATTTCATCCCTCAAAAAGCACTTCTAGTCATCCGAGGCGTTTTTTGGTAAAATATAGATTCCGTTGGAATTTAACCGTATAACTCCCTTGCATTTAACATTATATTAGTGAGTCATTAGCTTTAAGATCTTCTGAGTTTTCGAGGGTACTCGGCTCGATGGGCTTCTGATCCAACCCTTTCTTTCCCACCAACCACTAATGTTTAGCTTGAATAGAAAAAATCAAGCACGGTGCACCAATAAGGCAGGCTACACCATGCAACTCAATGTACAACACTTAATTTGTTCAATTCCCATTGTTTCTTCATGACTTTTACATCATCTCTCTCTCTCATGCAACTCAATGTACAACACTTGATTTGTTCGATTCCCATTGTTTCTTTATGACTTTTACATCACCTCTCTCTCTCACTTTGTTCAATTCCCATTGTTTCTTTATGACTTTTACATCATCTCTCTCTCTCTCTCTCTCTCTCTCTCTCTTCAAGCCTTTTGATCTTTCTTTTGTGGACCACACATAATCATGGTCTATGGGATGCAGGGCCCATCCAAAAGATCAGCTCCGAAACAAATGCCAAGCCTTCATAAAGGGAAGATCAGAAGATCCATAGACCACATTTACATGTCAACGTGTTTAATGAGGTTTGCTTAATCCCACATGCGTGGGATGAGCCAGCACGTGGGTACAACATCCAAGTCATAGATCAGGTGGGCCTCATGCGTAGATGCACGCAAGGGCTAGTCCACAATTTTACAAAACAAATGGGCTGAAAACAAGAGATCATGGCAGCAGTCTGATGTTTTCAACAAATGGGTAAGACCCATGTGATAAACCGCTTGGATCTCATGCCAATGTGACGGACCGCTTAGATCTCATGCCTGTGTATCACATTAGCACATGGCATGAATAACAGCAAACCTCATATATAAAACTAGAAGAGATGCTCCAGTCGAACTGATCCATCTCAACTGTGTTGCCTAAGAATCATAAGCAGTCCATGGTGGTCCCTAACAAGAATTCTTGCTTGAGACCTATTTTTATGCAACTGATCTAGACCATCAATATCTAGGGCCATTGATCAAATCGTTGATATTTCTTAGGTAAGGAACAACATGTTCATAGGATAGGATGAGTGTAGCTGAAATGGATTAAAAATAATAAAAGGTGTAAGCTGCATTGAGGATGTTGAGATGGATGAGTGGTAAGAAGAGGAAGGATATAATTAGGAAATGAATGCATTAGAAGCACGAATGTATAATAAGATGAGGAAAAGTAGACTTAGATGGTCTGGACATATGTGCAACAGAGACCAAAAACAGCACAGGTTGGAAAATTAGTAGTGCAAGTTGAGGGCTCTGAAAGGGCAAGGAAAGTAAGAAAAGTCTTGATGACCTGATCTAACTGAAGGTTTGGCCCTTGATAGAGTCTAAGAAAAGACTTGATGACCTATGATCTAACCGAAGGTTTTGGCCTTGATAGAGTCAATTGGAAGTAGCCAACCCCAACTAATTAGTACAAGGCTTTTGATGATAGATGAGATCTTTTTTTTTCCTTGTAGCCAATGAAATGTGCCTGGACCTAATGAACAGTCTAGATCAATGGATTGGACTGCCTATGTGTCCCAATTCAACTAGAAGCACTATAACTTACAGTACTCTGGGAGCACTGGAGCAGTTCTGAAACTAGAAATTGAATTTTTTATTATTATTTTTTTTCTCTCTTTGGTATTAACCTTCCGATAGAAAGGCAGAAAACGAAAAAGAACAACCATATATCTGAATTCACCAGCTTTTCTGGAAATAAATGTCCAAACCAGCCCAAATAAAATGGATTTAGATTTTCATGTTGAATACTAAATTATCCAAGTATTTGATCAAGGAAAAAAAAAAAAGAGGAAAAAAAAAAAAAAAAAACTCAACAAAACTAAAATAGCCAAATTGTCCTACAATCTCTCATTCCTACAAATGCTTCATACCAAAAGCATATATGATATATCCGTACAACCGTTGCAAATTATGGCAAGCACAGCAAGCAGGTGATACAAACTCATAGAACATAGAAAAAGAAAGACATTTCAAGGCTATTTAAGGGTAGGTGATGTAGACTGTCTTTTTTTACGGAACCATGAGAATAGTAATCAAACTTATCTCATTACTGGTAATACATGAGCTGCTGGGCCGCAGCGACATTCTGGAACCCGCCGTCGTAGATCGCCTGGCTCGCTCCAGCGCCCATTCCCATCGCTGCCTGCTTGAGAGCATGCTGGCCTTGGGCATGCATCAGAGCTGCCTGGCCCGAACCCATCTTGGTCAGAGCAAGCTGGCGCTCATAGGCTAAGAGATCGTTTGCAGAAAGTCCAGGGAAAGGGGCGGCGGTCGGTGGGGGAAGGGGGGTTGAGCTGGTTCCTGGTGGGGTGGGCTTGCTACCCCAAGAGCACTGCAAGCATTACATGCAACAGTAAGTCTATGAAGCAACCAAGTCACAATATCCAAGCCTTAGATTCTAGATGAATTTATACGATCTCCCAACCCATACCTCAAGTTGTATAAGTGAGGGGACCATGGTTGGGAGACCAAACTATTGATCTGATGGATCCCAAAAAATCTCTTTGATGGAATAATCTGATCCTATTGGTCGACGGCCCGTGATAGATGGTTTAAAAAAACAGAAATGCAGCACCTTTCCATATTCAACTGGGAAAAGGGTAGAGATTGGATGGCTAGCCTAGAATCTTCCAATCTTAAATGTCTCTAGGCCATTGTCCATCCAGACTCTAGAGTAAGACCCACAAGATCAACAGTCTGCTCACCCCAGCCATGAACTATACTCATACAAACTGAAAATCTGAAGGATAAACCGAAACCACAATACCGAAACCACAAGTGCAAAAATAACCATGTGAGAGTGCGGTAAAAAGCATGATTTTGTCAGCAAAAATCAATGTTGATGAGGTATTAACCTTGGAAAATCCTAGCTCACAACAGTAATATAGAAGGAGAAGAATCTGAGCATGGAAACCAAATTAGACAGCTTTAGGCCCTGTTTGGTAGATGCCTAAAAATGAGTTCATCTCATTTTAGCTGACAATAATTAAATAATAGAGATCTTGATCTCTAATAAATAATTATTGTTAACATGAACTCATTATGTACTAGAGATCAAGATCTCTAATACATGATTACTGTTAACAGGGTGATCTCTAATAAATAATTATTGTTAACATGAACTCATTATGTACAAGAGATCAAGATCTCTAATACATGATTACTGTTAACAGGGTATTTACAGAGGATTTGAAAAATCAAACAAGCCCTAGAATGCAAGTGCTGAAAAAGGGTTTTCCAGTAAAAGCAAGTCCAATTCAACTTTGTTGACAGCCGCTTTTCTGAAACCAATCTGATTGGTTTTTGGTGAGCAGGGAATCGAATGGGATTTGCAAGAGTGCATCCAAACGCACAACACCAAGGTGTTTAAAAACAGTTACATAACAGCCATAACATAACAGCAATGGTGGTGACCATTATGGATTACAAGACCGTAACAGCCGTTACAGGGAAAAATATATAGGGCCTGCACCGACCTGTAACACAGCCAGAACAGGTTTTTCGACCTGTAACACGGCCAGAACAGGTTTTTTCCACACAAAAAAAAGGGCCATAACGGCCATTATGACCAGTATCGTAACAGTAATAGCAGTGCGCATTACAGCCACCTTTACCATTATGGAATACCTTGGGTTTGGCTCAAAACAGCATTTAGGCATCAAACTTCCTTTTGAGGATGCATCAAAATGGGCCCTAAACCAAGCTCATAATTTCTCCACTAAATAAACGGGTTAAAAGATAGATATATCTTTCATAAGGTGGAAACTGATTTACAAAGGCCATGGTCACTGGCAGAATTCTCAAAGGTGAATTTGGGCATGCCACTTGACGGATTTTCCTGTCCAAATCACAAGTGAGATAACCACAGAGTGAGATCAGGGGAGAATGAGCTGGCTCTTTCTCAATTGTGTTTGGGCCAACCACCAACCAGAAACCCTCGTGAATTTTTTGCAAAGGGTTCTGCTCCCCATGCTGTTTTGGCTCGCAGCACCAAAACAATTGTGATTCAAGTGCATCCAAAAGGGCCCTAAGATAAAAACAATGAATTTTTTTTAAGGTAAAATGTTATTAAGAGAACCAATCATAATGAAATTTCTTTTTTCATCAGTAAGGCATATAACTAAATTTTTTAGGACTGAGATTAACCCTGCGTGTCAAAAACATATTGCCATATACAGAAGTAGCATGACAATGTGACCATGCAACATTAAAGGTGTTAAAGAAGCATACTTTAATTGGTTTTCCACAAAGAATACGGGCATTGCCCATCTGAATGGCAAGAGCTGCTTCTGCATGGGTACTGTATCTTACAAAACCAAAGCCTTTGTCTCGCTGTACACGAACTTCCTCAATTACTCCAGCACCAAGTGAATGGAATTGTCGATGGAGATCCAGCTGGGTAACCTGAAAATGACTTGCTCATAAGAAAACTTGAAAAGTGAATAAACTTACACATGAAGAGCAGAAAGATATTAAAAACCAGAAACTATAAATGCGTGCCAATTCGAGTTACGGAAAAGAAAGCTTTACTTCCACCGGAGGTTGGCCACAGCTGGAGGTATAAAAGATGGCAATAGCATTCTAACAAAATTCATAGTAGAGAAATGCAAAGGGCTAATGGCCACAGCAAAAGGGGCATCTAGTCCAAAGTTTTTCCAAAGAAAAACACAGAAAAAGAACGACACTTACAATGCTGAAACATTTATAACACTATATACACTAATAGAACAATTTTCCATTTTGATTAACTTAGGCTGTATTCGGTTGCACCAAATATCAACCAAAAGGTATTTTTCATGATATTCAGTGCAACCAAAAGCACCCTCTGGTAAAATTACAACGGTTTAGAAATTTTAGAAAGAGAAGTCTCATCAACGTGGATTGGGTGATGCCCAATTCAGTCGACAAATTAATTTGGGCATGGCACGTGAGAGGAGTTGGCAGATTCGGAAAGGCTGTGTGGAGACTGCTCATTTTTGGCTGTTTTTTGGACCTTGTGGGGAGCTAGGAACGGGTGCTGTTTTAGATATGAGTGTATAGGTGTTGAGGAGGTCATTTGTAAAGTGAAAAGTTTAGTGTCTAGTTGAGTGGCCCTTCTTATGGCTTCTGGCGGCAGCCTTCCTTTCTTATTGTTTTCGCTGCTTGGAGTTGTAGTCTTTGCCCGCCTTTGCGGCTTTTTAATTAAGTGTTGTTGCCTTTCAAAAAGAAAATGGATACTTTTTCCCTTCAACACCCTCTCCTCAATCCTCTTCTGTTTTTTTTTTTCTTTCTTTCTTTCTTTCTTTCTTTTCTCTCTTAATATCCTCATTGTTCTCTCTTCAAACAATTTCTTGAAATCGCAGGAAAGTGGTTCATTTTACTTCGGAAAGCATATTTTGTATGGCCCATTTCTACACCATTTTTAATGGGAACTGGACCATATAAAATCCATAATTATTAGCTAACCAATAAAACACCTATTTCTTTAATAAACATATCGAGGCACCTGCAGCTACTGGTTTAAAAGTTGCCAGCAAGGACATTACAACAAATAGAACAGGTGTATAACAGAAGGGGCTGTAAGGGAAGACAAGTGGTTGCTTGCCTCAGGAGCAAGGTTGCCCACATAAACAGTGGTATATTGTGGGTTATTCTCTGGAGCATCATCGTTTGTTGTCTCTTGACCATCCTCTGCATAAGAAAAGAAAGAAAATTAAGTTAATTGATTATTAGCATTACAGGATGCCAAACAATTGAGGAAATCCACCAAGAGTGAAAATTAAATAGAGCCATAATTCAGTGAGGGGTTCCTCGCATGAGGGGGTGGACGGCATGTCAAGATGTGGATGTGCAGCTCACAGGTCGGAGATCTGGCCATTCATCAGGTAGGGTACGCTATGGCCATGCGATGGACCAAAAAATTATTGGTCCTCTGATTAGGCAGGTCAAACTTGTATTGGAAAAAAGGGCAGACGAACAAAAATCCAACAGTCCATATTCAGAATACATGAGTGTACTATCCTGATTTTTGGTATATATAGCACGTTCACTCCGTACTACCTGATGAATCGCCCAGATGTGGCATGTGTACCATATGCCGAGATCTCTGACACATTTCTGCCGCCTTACATGAGGGGCCTCTCACTGATTCACAACCCAATTAAATAATCCAAATTCGCAAAATAGAAAACATTATGCATTTTTCCTTTTTTTTTTTTTTTTCTTTTCTTTTCTTTGAAAGGCAGAAAACATTATGTAAACTTGCTTACAAGGTTTCAAAAAGTACTGAGAAGTTAAAATACCAGAAGTATCAAGGGATTTAGCTAGGGAAAACATTATGCATACTTGTTTACAAGGCTTTAGAAAGTACTGCAAAGTTGACACCCCAAATTTGCCAAGGGATTCAGTCTAGCTGAGAGAGTAGCTCTCAAGGAAGGAATATTCAAGCCAGTGGATATTCAGTGCTCTTTTGTAGTTTTCAGCAAAATGGAAAATGGAAACCAAAGCTCCTTTTCTCTAATTTTGTGAAGAAGAAGCGAAATAATCAAACAACATACTAACCAAACCATGATTTACTGTGTAGGATTATTTGAACTTTGATGCATCTCAGTTTGAGAAAAAGCATAGGTAGGGATTCCTTAGACTGATTTCTCATATCTAAAAGATTTGTACAATTGGTAGTTTAGCATTAACACCATTAAAGAAAAATCTTGCATATACACATACCTGATGTTCCATTTGTTAGTTCCACGACACTTTTGGTATCTGAGCCTTGTTTTTCGTCATTGGGACCAGCACCTTTTGTTGCCCAGTTGCAACGGATTTGCCTACTACCAAGCCACTTCCCTACATGGATAAGTCAAAGCAGCAACAGAATGATAAAAATCAATGGTCCAAGGAAATAGAGCACATGGATAAATCAAAGCAGCAACAGAATGATAAAAATCAATGGTCCAAGGAAATAGAGCAACCCCTCCCCCCCCCCCCCCCCAAAAAAAAAAAAAAGGCGAAGCATCATGACCAAACTATATCAAGGCATAACGCATCTTTACTTACCAGTTAAGTCATTGATAGCGCTCTGGGCATCCTGCCAGGCAAAACATAAATAATGAATGATGAGAAAAAGTTAAAGTCGTATAAAGGAACTCAGACTGTCAGACATGTAAGCATTTCACCTGTTGACTACGGAAAGAAACAAATCCAAAACCCCTCGAACGTCCAGTTTTCTGATCCCACATAACTCTTGCATCTCTGCAACATACAAAATGGTTTAGGTAGTTTCAGAAGTTCAGTATCAACCGATCAATGAATAAGGATTCCATCACAATCGTAGAAGCAGGTATGCATATTTAGGATTAGGAAGCTTATAGTGGCTTAAAGTCTAAGCACTTGAAGATGACTTTATTGAATTTAATTAGATATGCATTGCAACAAATTCAAAATGATTGAGGAAAATGAGGGTCTGCTGGTTGGAGCTTACGAACAACTGGGATATACAGAGAAGCATGCAAACAAGGTTGCATCTGTAACCTCAGGGCTAAGATCGCCAACAAAAATATTGAAATGACCTGCAGACAATATTAACAAAATTAAATGAGGTAACAGACACGACCCCTGTCCAACATGACACTTTTTTTCTTTATTTTTTTCTGGAGAATTTCAGTCCACATCTAAAATTCAAAGAAAAGTTTAGGAAGATAATGAAAAACTACGTAAACTATAACCTGATGTGTCCTCTCTCTGGCCACTTGCGTATGCCCAATTAACTTTAATAGGCTGGCCAAACCTGAAAATTTATGAGGATACTTATTTTTCTTTTCTTTTTTTTCAGGGATTATAAGGAGCATGACATTCAGGAATGAAAACGCAAGTAATTAATAACCAAAAGGATTGAGCTTACAGATGCCTCCCATTAAGAGTCAAAATAGCTAGCGCAGCTGATCTGCGATCATAGTAGTCAACAAAGCCAAAGGACGACTGAACAGCACCACGCAACAATGTTGGACCAAATTAGTAAAAGACACTAACATGACAAATTGAACAAAAGCCACTGAGAAGTGCTCATGGCTGTGTGAATTACTTGGCATCGAATATTATGTGCAGTGAATAAATGCCTTGAAAATAATAAAAATAACAACAAAATAATAAAAATAAAAACTGACCTTCTCTTTCCTAATGAGCTTGCATCCTTCAAGGGGGCCAGTACTCTGGAAGACCTCCTGAAGAAGTGCTTCAGTTACTTGCACATGGATGTTACCCACATACCTGCATTTCCTCAAAAGCAAATGTCATGAAATAAAAACCAGGAGCATTATTTCTAGAAAAATGAAAAAATAATAATAGTCATACAAACACGCATTTCACAAATAATTCTGATTAAAAAAAAGGTTAAATTTGAGGGACAAATTGGGATAACAAATATAAAAAGGAATGGTTTAGAAACTGTACAAAGTAAAACCATTCGAAAGGTCGACCAATATGGCAACTAAAGGCTTCCCACATATTAAGGGAGATAGTTAAACGCCTGGAGCATAATATCTAAGGATAAAAGCATAAACTTAAAATAAAACAAAAATAAGAAAAAGAAAATGTCCCAACGACACTCACACACTGCGGCATGTACTCGAATCAAACCCAGGAGGCAGATTTCCGCTTGGGATTGGCTCTATCTGCAAAATACAAATGTGAAAAAACAGGAAAAAAAAAAATAGCTCCCTAAGGAAAAAAAAAAATCTAGACTGGTTGAAAAAAGACCAGAACTAAAAGGCATGCATAACTTAACCTACAAACTACCAAGAAAAAAATATAAACACCCACGATTCCTCAGAAAGAAAAGCAAATGCACTCTCCAAGTAAAAAAGAAAATAAAAACAATAAAAAATACCACTCCCTACTATTTCAAGCAAGATAGTTCCCTCCAAACTCAAATCTGGATATATACCCAACCCCAGTCTAATGTGGCACGTGCTAAAACCATATAAGTGAAATGGGGAATGATATCAACACACCACGCAGGAAGTCTGGAAAAGGATTTTAACCCGTCTCCAGTGTCCACAGCTACAAACATTAGTTCCCAAGCATGCATCTCAATTGGGATGAGTTCAAGCACCAATCAACCAGAACTAAAAAATTATCATGTATGGGTCAATTAAAAAACCTTGGCTCTCCCTCATACCTCAGGCAAGCTAGTACTTGGACACTCAAATACAAACTTCAAACCAATCCCTATACTACGGAATGCATACATTAAACTACAAAATCAAATGGTACTCTTAGATCTGTACATTGATTACCTGGAACTAGACAACATAATCTCTGTACACTCAAGTAATTTATGACACCCAAATATAGATAACATGGATACAATTCTGCATTTCCCAAATTGTAGGGACTGCATCATCATCATCATCATAGCCTTGTTCAAACTATTTATCACTTGGATGATTGCTTGGAAGAAGTTAGGCGACGACCGTCCTTTCCCCAGGCTTGGAACGAGCTAGCGTGTTAATTATAATTTTGGTACCAGAAACCAACTGCTATAGTTTTTTACACATGCCAAATCTAATGGAGGTATTAATAGTTACAAATGATCTGTTTTGCGGAGAGTGTTAGCTTGCCGCTTTCTCAGCGGCTCCTCTCCCCATTTTGTTTCGTTCTCTTCGTTTTAAAGAAATTGCGAGTTTCCTCTCAACAATATATATATATATATATATATATATATATATATATATATATATATATATATATATATATATATATCATTTGCATCACTCTATTTATTTATTTATGTTTGAATGGTTTACTTACATCATTCCTTAACATGCACAAACTTCATTCGAATGCATCAGAGTTTAAGAAGATGATGTAAAACCATAGGAGTTTCAATGAGAAACAGGAGATTGTATTTGGGGAACACCAGAATATTGTTAGGTGTTCAAAACAAATTGTATGAGTTCCAAAAAGAAAAATACTACAACATACTATCGCCTATCGTAAAACCATACCATACGAGTATTCACATCTCTTATCTAGTGAGATCAAGGTGAGAGGCCAATACAATAAGGCCCAAGAAGCCAATACCACCTACTGCCATTACATACACGGCCTAGACCACCCCCAAACACTCATCTATTTGCTCTCTACTTTGAACCTGAAAGATTTTGAGCCCCATCGCCCAGCTAAAAATGGTCACTAGCCTTTTGGAAGAAACCTCCTGCATTCCTACTTTGTTACAGAATGTTCTATTGTTAAGTTCCTTCCATATTGAACATAATCCGCCAGAAGGGCGAGGTGCCAAAGTGACCTTTTCTTTCTCCCATCCGAGCCCCGTACCATGCCTGGAGGATGTCTTGAATTCAACCTCACATCAACCACTCAGAGACCGAAATTACCATAAGAACCACATCCATCAGAACCAAACAACTTACAATGCATGAAAAGATGTTAATCTGACTCATCATTCCAAAGACAGGATACGCACCTTGGGGATGACCATATTTCTGTTCTCTTGATGATTTATGGCTAGGACTTTATACCTTACCACAAGCCAAGTAAATGCAATCACCCTTGGGGGAAAAGAAATAATTCATCTGGCCTTCTTGGACTACAAATCGTGTTTCCATTCATTTGAACATTTAATCTAAGTTATCAATTGATTAGGCTTCACATGGTTCTTAATGTATTAATCACACCTTCTATTGCACAATTAGTCCATGTATGAAATTGCTTTTTGACTAGAAGTGGCTTTTTTTGCTATCATTAAAAAGTACATGTGGGTTGGTTGTTTTTTGTCTGCATTTGAGCCTGCATGTCTTGTGTGCCCAGCACCTTTAGCTACATCGATTCTATTGTGTCAACACCAATATGCTAATCACATACCAGATCCAGGTTTGCCAGATAGTAATTCTACTCGTGCATTAAGAAGTAAATATCCGCTCTCCCTTCTCGATGAGAGGGAATGCCCCCACCTCATTGAGTGCAAGGGAACCTTCGATACATGTATTTTTTTTTTGGAAATTAGGCAGTCCACATTATTGATCTAGACTGACCATTTCTTCCCAACCAATTCCTCAGATGCCATGTTGAAGAAAACACACCGATCCAGCAACTCAAATAGTGGCAAAAGTTTGATGCCGGCTGCCAACCTGACGGAGTAAATGAATAGTGGCTTGGGCCATCGATGAGAGCACGGAACTCCCACTGGCAGAGTTCAAAATCATCTATTCAATAGTGTGCAGAAATGAATGGCCATTACAAACTATAGGTCCAATCATCAATATCAAATCATTCATTCAAAGGGGCATCAATATCAAATCATTCTTTCAAAGGGGCTAAGTTCGGACTGCTTATAATCCTAATGAATCACTTTGGTCCAACCAAATCTTCAAATACTGACTCGAAAAACCACATTAATCTGGTGATCTTAGCCAATCCAATCAATGCGTCCAAAATGAATGGCTAGAATCTTTACAAGAAATAGGTCCAATTGTCAATCTCATTCATTCATCGGGAAGGTCCAATCATTCAACCTCATCATCACCATCCCTACTACCACCATCATCATCAAAGCCATTTTCCAAATATTTGGTTCAGCTCCCAGCCAATCATTTAATGCAGCCTAGGAGTCTGACGGAAACTATTTGGAAAAATTGAACAACATGTACCAGAACCAGAGTATTACAGTCAGAAAACAAAGTAAAATCTAAGTGCAAATAATTCTCAAAAATTCAGCAATCTCCCGACAAGAATCAAACACAAAAGCCAAATAAATTCCCCCCTTAATCTGCTGCTGTGATAAAGTTAAAGTTAAAAAATAAAAAATCTGAAATGCAATTCACTTCAAATTCCGTAGATATAACCTCCTCGCGCATGGGTCATTCATCTCCAGCAGTTTTGCAGGTTTGGGTTTTCCAAAATCGAATGCAAACAACTGATGAGACTCCTATACAATAATAAACTACTAATAATAAGGAACAAATATTAATAGATTCCTACGTGTCATGTGTATGGACCATGGAGAAGTATCCACAATTTTATTTTATTTTGAAAGGTAGTATCCACAGAAATATGAACTGCTAAATAAATCATACACACAATACACTTTGCTCAAATTTGCTATCTTTTTAAATTTGTCACACACGTGATCAGATGGTGCCTGTTGAGCTTTCCTGACACCACTCATGAACTTGATTGCATCACCATTCAATCTAAGGTTTGATTGCATCACCATTCAATCTATGGCTCAGGAAATGGATAATTATATAGAGAAGAGCCATTGAACAGATGATTAGAAACATTCAATGGGGCATGATTGTTTGCCCAAGGGCCCTAGTTTCATGGGCATTGCCGAATATGAACTCTACCCAAATCCCTAGCTATCATAGCATGCATTGAAAATAAACCACTTGGCTCCCTGCTATTCCCTGCAGCCAACTACTTGAGCATGGTCTGATGGCATGTAACATGTATATGCATCGATGCCAACTTGAGTCCCCGTGTTTACCACCTGATGCGAGAGTATTCATCTGCAAATGCCTCTTTTGCCTCTTGCTCTCCTCATTGTGTGTGCCATGAGGCAGATCTTGAAGAAGCAGTTTTGCATCCATGGGTCAGTCAGTTAACTGTTGTTGTGGCTCATAGAACCTATCTGTACTTTCAGAAATGGAGGATGCTATTAGCTGAGCTCTAAAACCAATTCCGAGAGCCTGGGTAAAAGAGGAAGATTGACAACTGGTGGGCAAACAATTGTAATTTCTGCCAACCTCGCATTTAAAGGCTCACGCAAATTGCTAAGATAAAAGCTAAGATGATGATGATGATGATGATGATGATAACAAGGATATAAATATCATGAAAAAAAAAGGGGGAAAACGCCATCTCCAGTCCAGTCTTCGAAGTTGCAAGTAAACAAGTGGGTTTCACTAACATGCACCACAAGAGCTCATTTGGCATCCGAAAAAGTTGGATTGTCCACCAACCATAGAACAAACTAAATTTTGATCAAGTTCATTTTTCAGTTCCTGGAGGCTTTTAAGCTACATTAGTCTTGGGATGCAAGAGATACATGAGTTTTGAGATTTCTACTGTTAAAAGAATTTCCAAGAATCGTGAAACAGTGCCCCTGAGGCTATGCAAAAGATCTTTCTTTCCGATACAACACAGAACCTCATTTCAAGAATTTTGGAAATTCTACTGAGAGTATAAATTCCCAAATCAGAAAATATTTTTCTCCACTCTTGAGATGTCCATGACTCTTACTGAATGAATAGAAACCAGAACAAGCAAACATGCATTTCTTTTTACAGATAAAAGGAACTTCCATTAGGGCCTGTTTGGTTTTCCAACCGCAACAGTAAATGGATGTAAATGGGTAATAAAACTTTTAATTGTGTGGTGACATCACTTTACATTTGACTACAATGATAATTTTGCTACACTTTGTTTCATCCAGAAATTACTGCAAAAGTGGTAGTTTTTAATGTGAAAATGTAATGATTACAATTTACTTTACCTACTTCCTTTACAAGTGTATTTGACCCTCGATTTATGAGCCATAATTCATGTTTAAACAAACACCTAGAAATGATAATGATGACTCATTTACATTGCATTTCATAGGAAATTGGAAAACCAAACAGACCCTTAAACTAGAGGATAGCTAAAAACAGAAAGAATTCCCTAATACAAATCGAGCCTCGTTGGACACCTATTTCCCAAGGATAAGAGTGGGAAGGAAAACAAAATGCTTATCCTATGTGCAATTCCTTAAACTCAACCAAAATGAACCCCAATTTCTACGGTTCTCAGACTTAGCAACACCAAAAATGTTCCCTCAATATTTAACAACCGTCAGAAAAGAATTTGACGAACAAATATTCAAACTTCTACGTAAAATAAAATTTTGATTTTGAGTAACATGGCTTCAAAATACACACACACACACACACACACACACACACACACACACACACCACACACACACACACATCAAAAAAGACCATTCATGATCCAGCATATTTTTATTGCTATAAACCATGGCTCACGATAACAACTGCTCTAAAGTTTTTTACGTTAGCAAACCAAAGTGGGACGTATAGCTCACGACTTTGAAAAAAGAAAAATGATGGGCTACATCAAAAAAGATCGTATAGTGGCTGTTGAAACATTATAATCTATGCTACCGCATGCATATATACATGTGCATGTATGTGTGCACCTATGCATATATGTATGTAGTGTATGTGATTTGCTGAGACCACACTTGTGTGCAATGGAGCCCATCTACATGCCACCTCATATGCTGAATCGGCATATGTGCACAACATCCAGGCCATCCATCAGATGGTCCCACCATGGAGGTGTCCTTGACCAAGAATCAAGATCAGTTGGGCTAACATTTACAAAACTGCAAATGACCTGATTTTTCTTTTTTCTTTTTTAAGTGACAAAGATATATTAAAGGAGCAAAATTTCAAAAAAAAGAGGAGATCTCCTGCTGATTTTCCTTAGCTATCCTTTTGCTTCTAGGGGCTGTTTGATGGGTGGACTGACCTGATTTTTAAGACAGTTCATCTACAAGTTGGGACTTGAGACCCACCCAGACTGACTGGATATCAAACAAGTCTGTCACCTTGGCACATGGTGTACCATGAAGATGTCTCCCTTTTGCACTCGTGTGCTTGGCCAACATACATACACGTATATGTGACCTATGTACACACGAACACCTGCTGGCGCATGTGTCTGTGTTCGCATATGCTGGCACCAATTTCTCAAAGAAAAAGGGTAACAAAACAGCTATTTTCTACTATTATATAACAGAAAACCTTTTGGCCATCTCAGCTGGATACAGAGAAGAGCGTCACAGTCATTCTTTTCCCCTTTTTTCTTCATATTTTCATCATTTCTGCAGCAACCACAAATGTCGGCCGATATAAAGGGCATTCAGTCATTTTTTGCCATTTCTTCTCATTCTAATCACTTAGGAAGACCGCGTAACAACAGCCCATGTAAGATTTACCGTCACTGGTGAAAAAACGGCCCCTAAAAATCAATTTCGATTTCTCTCAATCTTCATTAAACAATAAAATTCCACTTAAAAAATCCATTTCTAAGTAGCGGATTTCCACGAAATTCCAAATACTGGTTCGAAATCAAACCCGTGAAATCGAGATCTAAAGGCTTTCAAACCCCGCCAAACCCTAGCAATCGAGCGAATCGAGCACGGAGCAGACGACGGAGAATCGAAATCCGAACAAGGACGTAACGGAATCGAATGGAACTTGTGAGGGAGGATGGGAATACCTGAGGAGGAGCCAAGAGGCCGGGATGGTAGAGGGATTGCTGCTGCTGCTGCTGCTGGAGGAGAGCTTGCTGCATCAAGGCCTGCTGTTTTAGCCTCTGCTGCTGCTGCATTTTCCCAAGATCTGCTCTTCTTGTTCTTCAAGAACAGAGCAGCGAGAGAGGGAGAGCAATGGGGTTTGGGGGGAGAGAAGAAGAGAAAAAGGGAAATGAAAACCCTCGAAGTAGGGATTTTATAGAGAGAGAGTTTTAGAATAGATATTTGATACTCTGGCTGCACGTCTCTTGATACTCATGCACACGTCTCTGGTACCCATTTAATACATTGACCAAATCGAAACCGACTAAATTATGAAACCCATAGTATTTAATATAATTTACTAAAATCAGATTATCTGAATCATCTTAACCTCAGATTTGTGGACACTTGTTTAATGCAATAGGACCATTGGATTTTTTCATTCTTAACCGTCCAATAAATGTCCACTAATCTGATACTCAGATAGTTAAATAATTTTCAAGTTTGTCTCATGATACATTTAAACTGAAAATTATTCGCCGTCCCGAAACTTATCTCTTCAAGGTGATTTTTAAAGCATGGACATTAGTTTTTTTTTTATGAAAATACCCATACTTGATGGGGTAAGTATTTTCATTTTTCTGAATTCGCTCGTACTATTAGTAGCTTACTTTGGTAATTAAGATTTCTTTGTAGTCTAACGAAATAAAGTAGGAAGTCCGTCGGGCCTATATTAAAAACGTACTTTTATTGGAAAGAATTAGCACTGTAGACGAGTCATGTGATACTCTGGCTGAGTGTGACGCGCAATACACAGGCACTTAGAAATGGCATACATTGCATATGTTAACAAAAATTAAAACGACTAAATTTTCGAAGCTGCTGTCCCTGAGTTACGGTCCAAAAAATCTTATTGGTTAAGCAATCCTAACCGTTGATTTTAGCATAATTACTTGTGGAAACAAGATCATTGGATATTTTCATCCTTAACAGTCTAATAATTGTCCAAATATGTACAGTTAATCATTTTCATGGTTACCGTCAATTATATATGAATTAATCAAAATTTTCAGACTTCATTTCAATATGATTATTCTTTTATAAATCATCTAAAGTGAGAACCACTGTCTGTACGGTTTACTTTGAAATATACATATAACACGTGTACAACTTTAGAGGGCCAGTGTATTATCCATCACAGTCCGCAGAGTAGTAAAATGTTTCTCTGTGAAATAAGCTAACACGTAGGTTCAGTACTGAATCGGTGACCTGCCTACCCGAGAGCAGATTCGGTTAGAATTCGGTGAGGCCGTGGCCGTATGGCCCACCTTGATATATCTTTTGTATATCCATGCCGTTCATCCGTTTTTTCAGCTAATTTTAGGGAATTAGCCAAAAAATGAAGTGGATTTAAATCTCATGTGAACCACACCAAAGAAGCAGTGGTGATTAAACACCCACCATTAAAAACTTCTTAGGACTATCCATAATATTTCATTTCCATCCAATCTATCGATAAGGTCACACAGACTTGTACGAAGGGAAAACAAAATAAGTTTTTAACAGTAGGCATTCAATCAGCATCGTTTTTGATGGTGTGGTCCACCTGAAATTTAGATCTACTTCAATTTTAGGTCAATTACATAAATTAATCTGGAAAAATGAATGGACGGTGTGGATACACAAAAAAACATCAAAGTGGCTCCATTGTTACGGTCTTCTCGAAGTCGCGCGGCCTTACCGAATACAGCTCTGCTTATCATAATCAGCCACGTGTCGATATGGCACAGGTGTGAGAGATGGAACTTTAGATAGGGCTGTCAATGTGCCGGGTAGCTCCGACGGGCCTTGGATCCTTACCCTGCTAGACTCTCATGAGTTTCAACACCGGGTCAAGGGTTCGAGTATCCATAAGTGGTGAAATTCCACTAGCGTGGGCAAGCGTTAGGGGGGGAGGGGGGTGTTATAAAAAAGAAATTAAAAAAAAAAATCGATGGGCCATCAGGCTTGGCCGGTTTGGGGTGTTGTATCAGGACTGAGGTAAGGCTCGGGCTAAAATCAAGAGCCCGATTGTAAATCAAGTCGGACTTAGGTTTAACATGACAAAAGCCCATAAACTCAAGCCCAATCCGATAGGTCTTTTCTAAACTTAATTTTTCTCCTTTTCTTTCATTCTCCCCTATCCATCTCACGGATGAGATATGCTGAAATATCATTTATCCACTGAAATATTCAAGGCTTGGGGTCGGGAAAACTCGAGTCAGGCTTTGTGTAAAATGTCTTGAGCTGGACTTGGATTAGACTATTTCGGCCTGTCACAAGCCCGGTCTGAAATTGGGTGTAAGTTTAGCGTTGCATGTTTTTTATCCATGCCGTTCATATGTTTTTCATCTCATTTAAAAACGTTATCCCAAAACTTGAGCAGATCCAAATATCAAGTGGACCACACCATTGAAATAAGTGGTGAATGACTATTAAAATATTTTTAAGGCCATAAAAGTTTTGAATTGAGTTAATATTTGTATTTTATCTCCATCTAGTTGTGGTTGACTATTAAAATATTTTTAAGGCCACACCACATGAAATAGTGAGAAAGGAACATCCAACTTTGAAACCTTTCTAGATGGAACCATGATGTTTACATGCCATCCAAACCGTTCATAGGGTTACTACCACTCAGATAAATTGTAGCCACAAATATCATCATGATACAAAGCTTCTGCAGCCCCACAAAGATTCCAATGACAAATGTTCAATCCCTTTTGTTTCGTATGGTGTAGCCCACCTGAGTTTTGAATCTGCCTGATTTTTGCACTCATGTCCTATCATGGTCTAGAAAAACTGATGGACATAGTGATTTGTCACGGGCATCTCTGTGGGCCCCACAGCTTCCGAGGAGGGCACAGGCAATAAAGAAATTGAGCTGGTGGCACATCTGGATGGGGACCTCAGATGAATGTTTTGATAACCACTGAAGCAATCAGTCCCATAAAACCAAGGTCTCGAGTCCAACCGGTTGGAGCATAAGTTATGGTCCAGCCAGCAGAGAACTTCAACCACCTGATGAGTAGATAGGGCTAATTTTTGCACTAGGTACTCTGGTGGGGCCATCCTGTGGGAGGTGGGCCATACCTTGTGGATCAATAGGTTGGACTCACGACCACTTTAAACTCATTTCTCATTAACTCGGTGGCCAGGCAAGTGACTATAACTGAGTTGACTCAGCTCAATGGATTCTCATTTCCGAGTCATACATCATCGAAACTGGAAGATTGAAGATTCAACCAAACCAGCCGAATCACATAGCAAGTCAGGCCACAGCATCACACTCAGGAGTATACCCGGACCATTACGCTATCCCATTCGTGCCTCATTTCCAATAAGGCAGTAACTGTTCAACCTGGCAAATGACTCAACCAGAAGATGACTCGTCAAAGGGTCCCACAGGTTTGTGTCAACCCAATACACAGATTATCAAAAGGAAAGCATGCCATCTTGGAATAATTTGAAAATTCCAAAAACCCAACTCAACTCAATCTTCAATGGGTCGACTCAGCAAGTCAAAATTGAGAATAAACCTTTTTCTTGCCATAAAACTCTGTCATACCGAGTCAAGTTATACAGCCTCATTTCAGTTCCACTCAATGAATTCTTCAAACCAAGCTGTAGCTCAAGTCAAACATCCCAAGCCAGCCTGAGTCAGACTGGATCCGACCAATCGGCAAGTCAAGCCCTGGTACGGGTTTGATTCGACAGTTATATAATCCAAACGACATACATTCATGATAAAAGTTGCAAGTGAATGATTTCCACATTTCAATTGTTTAGGCCACAATGATTCTCTCTATCTTGTACAAATGACTGATCAAATTATCTGGGCCTTTCATATACATCCTTCCCTGCAAAAGATTTCTTGTTGGGTCTTAAGATTCGGACATGAGGAGAGCGATCATGGCATCGGCAGCCTCTGGGCCGTCGTTGTTTACGCTTGGGATTATGTTCTCAGGTGATAGAAACTGCACGAATTCTCTCAATTCCGTAAAGCTGCAATGCTCACTGTATGGGACCTCGTACCTGAAATCGCATGCTCTAAAACACTCAGAATCAACTCAGATTGGGTAGAGGGGAAAACAATGTAAATCCTTCAAAATTTTGGGATTGTTACTGCAAATTCCTGACATTTCAGATCTCCTACCAAATAATGCCTAGATGATTCAAATTTTCCAAGCGAACCAACCAATCCAACAAATGCATCCTACCATCATGATCAGACAAACCAAAATTCTGGGGTATCCAATCATAAAGCGGGCCAAACCATTCGAAACAAAGCAATTCACCCAAAAGATCCAAATCCATGTGCTGCCTATCTATTATCTAATGATTCAATCAGCCAAATTTCTCATGCGTGATCATCATTGTGGGTTGCATATGTTAGATGGGTTGGATGCCATTCACATAACATGCCGGCTCCACAATTCTCCGCTTCATCTCTTTCTAAAGAAAAAGGAGATTTCGGGAATTTCTTCCCTTGAGAAGCACTGCCTAGGAATTTTGATTCCTCAATGCATTATTTGGTAAACTCTGAATTTCTAAGGAATTCTGCAGTGAAATCCATAAAATTTTAATAATTTCTGATTTTGGAATTTCTGCTCAGTAGAATTTCCAATATCGTTAAATAGACTCTCTTGTTATGGAAAGAAAAGAACCAAAGAAAGAAAATTTCTCATATCCACTCAAGTATCATTTCATGATTTTTGTAAATTCTACTGAGTAAAAATCTCAAAAATCGCGAATGTTTCAACCACCAATAGCCTAAGCCAGACACAGCCCCAGCCCATGAACTTGCAATCCCCTCATCAGGCAGGCAACATACAGCCTATATTCAACAAACAAACGTGGCCCACTTGATGGCCGGCCTAGTTTTCAGGACGGGGCATGCTCACAAAGAACCCCACCTGTTACATGGTCTGGATCTTGCATACATGTGCGGTCATGCAACTCCTCAGTCTCTCCTTGAGTAATTCAATTTTTAGCATTTTTCATATGCTCAGGTTACTATCTGGTCTTCCACTATAAATGGTGTAGATTGGGATTCTTAATTTCTACAAGGGGAGCTCATGGTTCAATTACCCAAACCATTGACATGACGAGCCCCACAGTAGGTGGCCATGCACCAAAAAACTTCCAGATACGCAATTTGAGGTCCATATTTTTTTAAAAGGTAACACTACCAGATATTGAACCCCGGATCACTTGCACACACGGCACTATCTCTACGAGCTCATCTAACGAGTGGGAGACCAATTTGACATCCATATTCAACCAAAGAAAGGCCAAAGATTCAACGGCTAGGATCCATCAATCTGGAAGATCATTGGTGCATGATATATCCAAGGTGGGGACCTCATATCATCATTTTAGATAACTAAACCATAAGCCCCACTTGTACAAGCTGAAAAACCGGGCATGGACAGATGCACAAGCATGGATTCAATGTACATGTGTATATATATGCAGTACATACCCATCCTTTCCAAAATGTTGAAAACATCCGTCTGTTAACAACACATTCTAGTCAATCTCTCCCAGGACTCACTTTGGAGTCTCCTCATGACATGGTTTTATGACTCGACTCAAGGGCGTATGAGGTGAGTCTAAAAAATGTGTCACGGACATCTTTTAAAACCATTTCGAGGAAATCCCAGATTCTGTATTTTTTTAAAAAAATGAAAATAGAAGCCTTCGACCAAGATGGTAGTAATAGAGGAAGGTCCTGTGTGCATAAAGAAAGATGAAAATTCATACAAACATCACCTGATGACAGTACCCTGCTGCCACCTTCTCCCTGGAGACTTCTTCTTCCCTTTGCCGAATGTCCAACCGGTAGGAGAGAACGCAACAATCAGATTGAAGCGACCCTAATGAGATGAGAATGCATCAGATATACAAATGGATATGGAGTGTTAGATCTTCGAAGCACAATTGTCCCGTATCGGTATCGGTTGGCGTAACGGTGCCTTCCGAAACCGATACGGATACGGGGGCGTAACGGCGATACGGGGGCGTAACGGCCCGTAACGGCGCAAAAATTTTTTTTTGCCAAAAAAATATGAAAAAATATGGATTAAATCCGGAATATTCTAAGCATTCCAAATATGCATTCATTTATAAATTGGAACATGTTTATGGTGGTGTAACGGTCCACTCTTTGGTGAGAAGTTGTATCGGACTGTCTGATGAATTTATGAACCAGATAACCTAAATTTGACTACAAAATTCATATATTTAATTTTCTAACTTACTATCAATGATAGATATATTAGAATGAATGTAATATGAAAATATCTTACATTTAGGTGTTTGCAATTATTTTTGAGGGCCAAAATTCATGCGTAAATAGAAAAAAAAATTAAAAAAAATATAAAATGGCACCCCAAATATGTAAAATGCACATTAACATGTTCTACTATGATTAACACATCATATGGCATCATTAAAACAGCAAAAGAATCATTAAGAAATGATTTTTCGAATTTTCAAAAAAAGGGCCAAAATAAATGCGTAAATAGAAAAAAATATAAAAAATATATAAAATGGCACCCCAAATATGTAAAATGCACATTAACGTGTTCTACTATGATTAACACATCATATGACATCATTAAAACAGCAAAAGAATCATTAAAAAATGATTTTTCAAAATTTCAAAAAAAGGGCTAAAATTCATGCGTAAATAGAAAAAAATATAAAATGGCACCCCAAATCTGTAAGATGCACATTAACATATTCTACAATGATTAACACATCATATGGCATGATTAAAACAGCAAAACAACTATTAAAAATTGATTTTTCGAATTTTCAAAAAAAGGGCCAAAATTCATGCGTAAATAGAAAAAAATATTAAAAAAATATAAAATGGCACCCAAAATCTGTAAAATGCACATTAACATGTTCTACTATGATTAACACATCATATGACATCATTAAAACAGCAAAAGAATCATTAAAAAATGATTTTTCGAATTTTCAAAAAAAGGGCCAAAATAAATGCGTAAATAGAAAAAAATATAAAAAAAATATAAAATGGCACCCCAAATCTGTAAAATGCACATTAACATGTTCTACTATGATTAACACATCATATGGTATGATTAAAACAGCAAAACAACTATTAAAAATTGATTTTTCGAATTTTAAAAAAAGGGGCCAAAATTCATGCGTAAATAGAAAAAAATATTAAAAAAAAATAAAATGGCACCCAAAATCTGTAAAATGCACATTAACATGTTCTACTATGATTAACACATCATATGGCATCATTAAAACAGCAAAAGAATCATTAAAAAATGATTTTTCGAATTTTCAAAAAAATGGCCAAAATTCGGCCGATACGGGCCCGTAACGGCCCTGTAACGGCCGTAACGGCCGATACGCCCCGTAACGGGCCCGTATCGGCCGATACGGGTACAAAATTCCGTAACGGCCGATACGACCCCGAAACGCGTAACGGTTCACACCGTTACCGTTACGTATCGGCCATTACGGCCGATACGTAACCGTTTTGGCATACCATGAGCACAAAGGAAATTAAGAAATAGTCATTTGTCCGAATGAGTTTTGCTAAGCACCCATAAACCTCTCTTCTAGAACACCCCTAAATGTAAACACACACCAATTTTGCATGTGTATAATGCACTAACAAGGACTGGAACCCTCTACAACACCTGTTGGATGCAGCAAGTAAAACACATTAGTCTGTGACATCCACTCTGCCCAACAGGCATGCCTTCTATTATTAACCACACATCCCAAAAATAAGCTCCGTTCAAAACTCAGGCGGGCCAGACTGGGGAGAGCAATGTAAAATCAGTCCTAAAATGTCAAAGTTGAAGCAGTGTTGCCACCTTAGCTTTGGATCAGGCTGGCTTTTGGAGAGTATGTTCATCCTGTTGAGGCACTCCTGATAAATGGATTGGATGAAATATGCAAACCATGGTAGGCTCCACACACTAACCTATGTTCGTTGTCTCCTCTCAATTGGTGGCATGGCCCATCTGAGTTGTGGGGATAGGGCTGATTTTTTGGCCTCAGGGCCTAACATCAAGAAATGCACCTGATGGATGGCATACATGAAACAGTGGGCCCACAGAACTCAATCAGGTGTTGTAGAAGATTATGGTGCCACTAGCAACAGCCCACCACACGGATGACCTGGCTGCAAATTATTTATAGACATTGCATACTTTCCTACATGTGGGGCCCACCTGATGCATGGCAAGGCGGCCCTCCCACATGTAGAGGTGCCTGTGTGTGCTTGGTAGAGCTCTATCTGTATACTATGGGCCTCACAGAGTATTGATCCGATATATGTTTCATCCGTTTGAAGCTGGCGATCGTCCACATGGGCACAACATGAATGTGACTCTCGCATTCGTTCAGTGTAAGCCACTGCATGTCTTCCTCGGGAAGGTCCAGGCATTGGAGCAGCCGTAATTTTGCTGCGCCAACATATATCTTCTTTCGCAGGCATCGAGCAACTTCCAAAAACAGTCTCTCTTTGCCTGTCTTAGAATAACAAGCACCACAGCACAGAACATTAAATCAGCAGCAAGAGGCACCGCAGCACAGAACACTAAATCAGCAGCGAGAGAGAGAGAGAGAGAGAGAGAGAGAGAGAGAGAGAGGCATTACCAATTGTATAGCTACCAATTAGAAATAGAGTTTTTGGGTTGAAAGCTTCTGCTTGAATAGCGTCGACCACAAATTGTATCACTGCCTCCTGCTTCGGGAAGTCATACTGCACAGAATCATCAACTAAGATAAAACATCTGACACTTCTACTGGTCTCATGCCAAACCAGGGCGCTCACTTGGGTTGTGTTTGGATGCACAATCACTACTCACATGCCAAACCAGGGTGTTCATTTAGTCCACTTTTGGCTACACAATCAAATTAATTATAAATGCTTAGTTAAATCAAGTGGCACTAAATTGTAATGACGTTTCCTCAAGATAGTGCCTAGTTCCCTACAAAAACAATTTCAATGTATCGCAGTTGCAATTTGGAGCGTAGTTTTTGAATACTAAGGGAATCATTTGATGCAAGCCAAGTTGTGTCCTGCACAGGTTGGCTGAGGTAGACAAGTTGTCCATGATCTATCTAACCCATTTATGCAAAGGAACTAATGACAATAAGGATAGTCTGTCCCCAAAATACGGAACAAAGTGAGGATAACAATTAGCATATCTCTTGAAAAGGTGAAATAAATATGAAGAAAGCTTATCCTTAATTCAATGCATGCAAGAATACAAATGTTTCGTACCCACATATCCCATGTGTCAAAATGTAGCACATGGTTCAACCACCCAAATTCAAGCATCCCGCATGTGCCCCCTGTGCTGCCACCAATCTTCAAACGTTGTTTGTGCTGGAAGCAGATTGTGTGTTGAGTAAACTGTGTGGGGTCCACCGTGATTTATGTATCTTATCCACCCTCCATCCATTTTACTATATATTTTAGGGCTTGAGCCCAAAAATGAAACATATCCAAAGCTCAAGTGTACCAAACCACAGGAAACAGTGTGAATTGAACGTCTACCATTGAAAAATTCTTGGGGCCACCGAAGTTTTGGATCAAGCTGATATTTGTGCCTTACATTCATCCAGGTCTGTGTGACCTTATGCACAGGTTGGATGACAAATAAACATCACTGTGGGCCCTAACAAGGTTTCAACGGTGGAAATCATTATTCCCACTGTTTCCTGTGGTATGGTCCACTTGAGCTTTGGATATGCTTCAATTTTGGGCTCAACCCCTGAAATGAGCTGGAAAAAAGGATTAACCACATGCATTCACAGTGGGCCCAACAGTGTTTACTCAGTATACAATTCAATTTCATATGTGCCACATGTGTCACCATCCATCTTAAGTTCTGCACATGTACCACAGTCCCTTTGGACTCCCTATTCCATGTTTGAAAAAAAGCAAACATAATAGCTAGTCTAAGACAGTATAAACCTACATAATGTATCCAAGAAAGCATGACCTAGACAGTCTGTCCGGAACACAACTTTGCTTGCATCCAAATGGCCACTAAGGAATGGTACCAATTTGGTCGTTTTCACTTTAATGAACTAGGAATTGCAATTAATTTTGTAATGCATCCAAGAAGGGTCTAAAATAACATTGCTTATCACATACCTGAGGGTTGCAGTAAGTCGTATCGAGGATGAGAGTGTGGATGGAACATGATTGAAAAACAGGTATCCTTGCCATTTCCTCAGTAAATCGGAAATCCCCAGTGTGTAAGACCGCCTGATAGCACAAAATGAGTAAGAGCCAATTTGAGAAATTAAATCACGAAGCATATTTGATATTTTTTATGGAGGAATGCAAAGGTTTTCAAGCAAATCCAGATTGAAGAAGAAATTCATAGGAAACATGCCAAAGTGACAATTGGTGCAAGATCTAGACCATTCATTAGGTGAGGCACACCGTGATCATCATCGTCATCATTCAAGCCTTATCCCAACTAAATGGTATTGGCTAGATGAATCTTGTTCTGCCATTCCACTCTACTAAGGACCATAACTTCAGTTAGACCATAGGTCATCAAGTTTTTTTTCTTAGCACCTCCACCAACGTCCTTCTCAGCCTTCCCTTGCCCTTTTAGAGCCTTCAACTTGTACCAACTCATTCCTAACCAGCACAATTCTCAGCCTCCATTGCACATAACCAAAACCATCTAAGTCTGTTTTCCTTCATTTATTAACTATATGGGTGTAAGTTCCCTCAGATGCATTTATTTCTATTTTCTATCCTTCTTCGTCTTGCCACTCATCCATCTCAACATCCTATGAATATTTTGCTCCTTAACTGCCCAACATTTTATCCCATGAAGCATGGCTAGTCTTGTATTTATTCTATAACATTTTCCTTTCAATTTGAGTGGTAGAGACAATCACATAAAACTCCAGAGGCATACCTCCATTTCTTCCACATAACTTGAATTACTAGGTAACATCCTTCTCAATCTCTCCACTGTCATGAATCTCATGAATGTTATGGGCACACCTTGAACATGCACTGACAAAAGAATCAGGTTGGTCCACTCATTGGATGGTGTACATGTGCACTATGAATATAGGCCATTGGACATTTGTTCTGCCTGCTCATTTTTCTCATAACATGTGTGGCCCACCTGATGTGTGGACCAGCCTTTTTCAGCCAGGCATGTTCAGAGTGGCTGCACCTAGTGGATGGCACAGACCTCGTACATGTTTGATGCATTGGCATGTATGCCACAACAAGTGGTCATACAGGAATATCTTAGAGCACATCACCTTGCTGTTGGGTGGTTCGAAAAGAATAATTACCGAACCAGGGCAGTGGTTCGCATCCAAACATGTGACATTAACACCAGCAATGTTAATTTTCTCGTTGAGGGGTAGGACTTGCAGCCTATCCCATGGAACCCCTATCTTCATATTTACAAGGCATGCTGTGATTGAGGAGCAATAGATTTTCCCGCGGCAGAATCCCCTCGTAAGACCCTGATAATCTGCATAACAAATCCATTAAGGCTAAGAATCATGGAGTAAATTTTAGTACAATGCCACTTGTGAGTTACTTGTGGATGCACCCAGCCTTGAGATTGTAGTAGTGGGGCCCATGCCAATGTGATCCAGATTATTGATCTAATGTGCACACAATTGATTGGATGCCCCAATGCCCCAAAATGTCCCTGCCCCAACATTTCAACCAGTGGGCAACAAATAGATTGATAAGAAAAATATACAGCAATGTTTGATGCAGAGACTGCAGACAGGATCTTTCAATCTAGGAGATTTTGGGGCATGGTCTATTGATGTTTAGGATGCCCATTGTGCAAGACCATGCCCTGAAAATGTCCTAGACCGGACTATCCTAACCATCCAATCTTTGGACCTTTTCAGTTGCAAGTGACCCATCACCGTATTTTTCCTTGCCTGTATATTTGACCAGATGCAAATAGAAGAATTAGGATTGTCCCCTAGTGAAGATGTTTGAGGCATAGTCATGGTTTTAAAACTAGACAACTCGGACTGACTCACTCCGTCCTGAGTCGAATCATAACTCGGCCGAGTCAGGGGGTAACTCATTCAAGTTGTGCCAAGTCACCCATACTTTCAGTGTTGACTCATGGTGCCAGACCAGATTGAACTTGACCAAGTCCGAGTCAACTCAGACAAGTCGTCAATCCTTGGGGCATAGTCCATCCACAGCAGGACCGCATAGACTAACAATTTGAATCATTGTACCATGGCCCCACATAACTCAAGGCCCAGGGATCCAACCCATGGCTCAGTGGTAGACAGAGTGCATTTCAACACTGAGGCCCTGGGCTCGAATGCCTATGTGGGGTGTGTAAAAAAAAAATAAAGAAGAAGAAGAAGAAGAAAAGGCCCAGGGATAGTATACAAATCATCAGACCAATGATCATATAGTTCCTCAACAACACACGGAACTTGAACTAGAATAATGACAAGGTATAATTGAACTTACGGTCTGTATGGAAATGCGAAAGAAACCAATGGGAGCAATCTCCTCTTAAATAGCGGAAAGCATCCTACAAATGCAAATCAAGCATATACTTAGCAGGGAAACTTTTTTATTTCTTTTGAAGAGTACTTAGCAAGGAAACTGACTGTCTTAAAATATAAAACCAGCACATGTAAAAGAATGGTTATTCAAATGAAAGAACACAATACCACTCGAAATGGTGTTCCTGGTATGCAACACCATGGAGGTATGTCTCTGAGTCTTCCGCTACTAACACAACGTCTAACCGTAGCCCTCTTACGGCCAGAATCATTATTACTTCTTTCTACCCTATGCTGTGATTTGGGTGGCCCGCTGTTTCTATTTCTATCAACAGCAGATGGGCCTTGAAAAAACTGCGTAATCAACTTATTTCCAGGTAGAAAGAGGCTCTTGTTCTCGCTGGTTGTAGTTCTAGAAGTATCTGCGTTTGATTCATGCCCATGGATGTTTCTTTTAAGTTCTTTAAGTGCATGCACGATCTTCTTCCTCGGACCAAGTGCAGTAATGCCTATACTGAGTAAGTCCTGCAGCATTTTGCAAATGATTAAGTGGGACTAGTTCGAGAACAAGATAAATTACAGCAAATGGGTGGTTCAGAAAGAAATGCTATTGTGGTGTCTGCTTCTTAGAAGTTTCATGAAATGTCATCCCCGCATAAGGTCGGCAAACATTCATTGCTATCAAAACCATTGATCTGGCAGGCAGCCATGCAGATGGACAATAGACCAAAATTCATAGTCATCTGACCAACATGACAATCCTACTATTGTAACTTTTGCCCGCTGGTGCAGACAAACGATCATTTTTCAAGTTAATCATCCCTATTTTGTGACAGCAACTGGACGGCTACCTCAGTTCTATTGTCTTAGTTTTGGTGATGGGGCCCACCAAATTAAGGGTCCCATAGCTGTATATGAGTGCCACCATAGAACAGAGGTGTTTTGGTGCATGCTTCATGGGACTCTACAAAACACACACATCATAGTAGGATTCCTCTAATTCAAGAGACCAGCTACTCATGTGAGTATAAAATCTATGATACAAAAATAACCTATAGATCCTGTTTTACACATGGCGTTCATCCTCGCAGGTGCAATCACACAGACCATGGAATGTGACAATTAAGAAAGCATACCTCTTCTGACAGCCATTGTAGGGTGTCCCAATCAATCTCTTCTTTAACAAAAGCATCCTCGTATTTGGATAAACCCAAATTACGCAGCCATTCGAGAACAGGGGAGACATCAACAACTTGTTGTTGCGGCGAATCAGGGCCCACGCTATCGCTTGGAATAATTATCTGCAAGAAAATGCATTGATCAATGATCACTATCAACCTCCAAATCTCATTATTTTGGGTTATCGAGTTTCATCAAGATAGCTGATTGTTATGAAAGGGGAACCATATTTATCACCATTCACCCATTTTATCCTTAAAACGATTCCAAATTAAAAACACTACACTCGCACATACTTTGTGATTTGCCCATTAACTGTAGGCATATTTTGAGATGTTGAATCTTTTCATCTACATGTATATAGATACATATACATTTATATATACACACATACACATATACATATATACACATGCACTTGCATATACTGATGCAAGGACGTGATGACCTAATCCTAGATGCATGTATAATCAGGTTAAAGAATATTCAAGTAAATACACGAATCAACTAACCGTTTCCAATCAAAGGGATTAGGTAAATTTCAACACAAAGATAAGGTCAGTCCGTCAGGATCATGCCCCTTAGCATAAAATTGCGAAAACAGTAAAAAGGGAGGACCTAGGGATATGAGGATATCCCAGATCTAGCATAAGTCAATCCACGGTCAAGTTTGGATCTGATTCTACTGACTAACCATCCCTCTATTCCATTCAAACTAGAAAGGGGGTATCAAGAGAGGAACAAAATGGGTGAAGAATGAAGGGTTCGAAATGAAGAAAGTACAGATCTTTTTGTCATCAAAAGAAAAGAAGGAGGATGATTCTTACCTTTTCCTGCACCTCGAAGATCTAGAAAGAGGGAAACCTAAAATCGATGTGGAATGCTCAACACCCAAGGGCCAATCCTGAAACCTAATCTCTTGAATAAAGAGAAGGAAAAGAGACGAATTTCTATTCATTCAATAAAAATGAAAATAGGGTTCTCATAATGTATATATAAGCTATAGAAAAAGTAAAAGTGCACTAAAGCCCCTAAAAACAAGAAAAATAACAAAAAAGACGAAAAATTAAAGAACATGCAATAAAGTCCCTGAAACAAGAAAAATGAACAAAAATGCCTAAAACTAAAACACTCATGTGGTAGGATGTGAAATCCAACCCATGGATCTATGGTTAGAGTGCGGTCATGCTGCTCCTGCACTCATAGTGCGTCAAAAAATGGGTCCAATGGACCCAACGTCCATCCGCATCAACTCTTCCGCTCCGGTACTCTGTCGGCGACGCCTCCTCCTCTGGTACACTCTAAAAGGTGCGTCACTGATGTCCGCATCATATACATATACTATTAGGTGTGGCACATGCAATACACATGAAAAGATAGGTAGGGGTTTTCCATGACAGGGGAGAGCTAAGGTTGAAAAGGGGAGTTGATACTCTGGCAGAGTATGAGGGCTGATACTTGGGCACTTCGAAACTGTACACAGGCATATATTATCTCAGAGCACTTACATGAGGGGTAACTTAAAAGTTATTTATTCCTCCTTGGCCTCCTTGGCTGTTTGATTTCTCCTTAGGGACTGTTTGTTTTGCCGATTACCTAGACGATGTAAAGGAAATGTGTCCTCATTGCAATTTTACCACCGCCAAACCAAACATAGGAATCGGCAGTGAAATGCAGATGTATTCAGGAGATAGTTAAACGAATTTGTAATCATTGCACATGTTCGTGGCATTATCGTCCGTTTGGAAGGAATGTGTGTGCAGTCCATCTTCTTGGGTGGGCAATTTTTAACCCGGTAAATTGTTGCTATCCGACTGATTGTATGAAGCGCACCTTTGGACTATGCACTTGTATGCTCTCCATTGTATGGGTAGCCTGTGACCAGTGTAGTAAATCGAACCATGACATGTGATACACAAACAGCTGAAAACATCTACAGATATTTAGCACAGTAGAGCATCATAACGATTTTTGCTGAATGCTTGGGGGTTAATCACAGCAATCCAAGCATCGAAATCCAGGTGCCAGGGATGTCGGTCTGTGTTTTACACTTTTATACAAACAATTGAATTTGACCATTGAATGCAGATGTTTTCAAGGGATAGGTATTGTAATTTGTAATCATAGTGTTTTTTACATTATAATACTGAGGTAATTGCAATCCAAACAGGCCCTTAGCACCTATAAATACCATCTTACTCTGCCAAAGTATCGAGGGTTTTCTCTATGTAAAAAGGAGATGAGAAGAGTTGAACACACAGTCAATGCGTCACACATTTCTAAATTCCCTAAATACACTTTCTTTTTATGAAAGCCCTCCCCATATCCTTTAATTAAGGCAAAGCTTAATCTCAACCAAGAACTAATTGAGTGGGCAAAAATGTCCATGGCTACTCGTGTAATATATAGTAGAGATATAGATGCTGAAAAGAGAGAATAATATAATCAAACTAGAAGAACTACAAGCCAAATTGCATATCTGCCACAATCGCACTCTTCATTTTACTACAATGCAGAGGAAGTTTGACTCGCAATCATAGAAAAGTAAAACTATGGTACAAGAACAAAATGATGCATGGTTAGGAATAAGAAAGCAACTTTATATGGGTTTCTTGAGGGGGATATACACATTTCCTACAAAATTTTCCTGAAATTAAGAAAGCCTTCCCAAAAGGATGGGAATTTATAGTGGGCAATACAGATACAAGTGCACATTGCCCTGCACTACAAATATGCAATTAGCCTGAAAGTGTCAAGGGGCTCATATCCTTTCTGGTATCTACCAACATCCAACACGATTACATGGGCCCTGTTTATATACCCATGAGAGAGAAAACTGCTGGCCAGTCTATGTTCGAGCATTAAATGAGAAAAAAGGCAGTCACAATTTGAGATACCACGAACGTTTGTATTTTGCTCTTTGGTTGCTAACTTTTGCTTTAACATGGACAAAAGGCAAATCAATCTTGTGAGGGATTATAAGCATGGTATTAAAAAACAGTTACATTATGGCCATATCGGCCATTATGCAAAGGAAATGGTCACCCCTGTTACATGATACGGGGGTGAATCGGTCCATTATGAAAAAATGGGCTGTATCAGGCTATCAGCCCATATCAGCTGATACACCTTGTATGTGCACCATTACGGAGCCGACATGGCTGTTGTAAGCCGACCTGGCCATAGAGGGGCCATTATAGAAGTTCTTATTTTCAACTTCGCTCTTGTTTTTTCACTTCTCTATTCATTTTAACCATGAAGAAAGCTTAGAAACTAATTTTACACTAGATCTAGGCATATTTTGAGGATCAAAACACAATTTGAGTGGGATTTGATGAATGAAAGCGGAGTGGACCATTTTGGAAAATATGGAAAAGGGGGTAAACCATCACCTTTTTTCCATATTTTTTTGTTGTATTTATATGTAAGGGGGCCTAATCCACCAAATTATGTTTGATTTGTGTTCGATTAAGGCCTATGTGGTTGACTTTCAATAGGTTAAGTTGACACTTCCTGACAAACAGAATTCTTACCAAGGAATGGCACGTTACACCATGAAATATATGTCTAAAACCAAAAAGAACATACACATTTGGGATCCTCCCATTTTCTAGACTTTTGCCAATAATTTTTTAGTTTTTTGCACCAAAGAAAAAGAAGCTGTTACAGGGTTGCATCGGCAGATATAGTCAGCCAATAACGTTACATAACACCTTGATTATAAGAGCACTCAGCTCAGGTTCTTTTGCTTGTTCTGGCCCTTTAAATACTCGAAGTGGCAGGAACAAGGGCAGGTATTGAAGGCAGAATTGCAATACAAGTAGAAGACCAGTCATTTTAGGACCCGAAGAATCCATGACTCACAAGATTCTGAAAAAAATGAAAGTCATGCCCATGATACCGCACTGTGGCCCAATCTTGTAGAATTGTATGTCTCAAAATTCAAGATGTTGAAGGTTTGCCGGCAGAGTGCTCTAAATTCTAAAGGAACATGACACCAGTAGACAATATTCTATGGCTGAGGCTATTTAATGGCAGCCTATTTCCTTAGCCTTTTATCCTATTAAACATACAACTGATATAGTTGACACTTGACACGGCATCTAGGTGCACCATGGATCGTGATAATCAAATCCACAGCGCATTTGAGGTTTTACAGGGTGTTTGGCGGTTGTCATTCCACATCAGAATCAACAAAATTCATACACATTAGTTTCAACTGTCAAATCAAACTACTAATGATTTCTATTACAATTCAAGCTGGACTGGATCATATTCACTTTTCCACCAAATGTGCCCTAAAAAAACCATTTGATGAGTGGGGATTCTTGGTCAAATCCTTCAACTCAGTTCTTCAAAACGAGACTCCCGTCCAAAAAAAAAGGATTCTATTCGTCACACATGGAAATATTAGGGCCCTTCTAGAGTGGTGGCTTCCACGTGGTTGGTAGGTATGAACAAAATCCTCACCATCAACAATGTACGGGAGAGGCATATGGCCATCCCTAATGGTTGCGTCATGTGCTTGCACCTCAATGGGCCACCTCTACATTGATGTGAGTTTTTACTAGGGCAATTTTGGAGAATTTTCTCTTGTTGTTGGACACTACTTGGGTGATGCCTCAAAAAATTGGGGACTTTTTAGCTATGTGGCATTTTGCATGGTTGGCAAGGAAGAAAAAGTTGATTTGGTGCCTTTCTCTAGTAGCTATATTTTAGGCCACTTGTCTAGAATGTAATAAAAAGACCTTTAACAACAAGTCGGCTACTCCGAAGCAGGTGTTCTTCAAAGCTAGGTGGCTAGTTGTGGAATGAGTAGAGCCACCAGTTGGAGAACCAACCCTGCGGAAGCACCTTAATCTAGACTAAAACAAATAAGAGAAAATGAAAAAAAGAAAAATCCAAGCAACCACATAGAGAACACACGATTTTTTACGTGGAAAACCCATGCAAGAAAAAACTACGGCACAAAGCGATGATCAATCTACTATTCAGAGAAGATTACAGGGACGGAAAGAAGTTACAACAAAAAACCCTAACTCTCTCCCCTTAGAGGCTCTCAAAACACCAAAAAAAACAACCCCAAAATCGCAACTCTCTCTTAACTCTAACATAACTAACCCTAAAAGTCACCATTTCAAGATGAAAATGTCAAAAATATGCCTCCAAGGCTCCACTAACACTTGGGCCTTGTTAGCATGTAAAACATGGGTCATATGGGCTCATAAAAGTGAATAAACCCATAGTGATTTTGGTTTCACAATTTTAACAATCTCCACCTTGATAGCAAAATCACTTCCTTGCCTTGCCAATATTCTTTTAAGCATCACCATCATCGCTTTGTGCACACTCCATCTCTATTCCTTTATTGCCAAGCCCAGGAAGTTGAGAAAAACTTGAACTTCTCTGAATGAACGACCTTCGTAGGCATGTCTGTCGGATTCTCACTAGTGTGAATATTCTCAAGAGTAACATCTCATTCTTCTAGCATATGCCGGATAAAGTGATGACGAACATCAATGTGCTTAGTCAGGGAGTGATATACCGAGTTCTTCGCCAAATTAATCATGCTCCAAACAACTCATTCATCATCCCTTTCAACCAAACAACTTCCTTGAATGCCTCCGTTACTGCCATGTATTCAACTTCGGTAGTGGAAACTGCAACCACAAATTGAAGCTTAGACATCCAATTGATAGCTGCACCCGCTAGCATAAACAAGTAACCGGAAGTAAACCTTGTATTGTCCACATTCCCTGCATAATCCGAATCAAGGTAACCTACAAGTCTCTCCTCCGAATCTTCGAAACACAAGACGTAGTCCGTCGTACCTTATATATACCAAAGTAACCATTTCACATCTTCCTAATATTGCTTACCAAGGTTTAACATGTATATGCTCACAACACCAACTGCATGTGAAATATCTGATCTCATATAAACCATGGCATACATAAGACTACCAACTATGCCCGAATAAGGCACACAAGACATATACCACTTTTTTTCATCTCACGTAGGATATAATTCTGAAGAAAGCCAAAACTGAGTAGCGCGGGGAGTGTTAACCGGTTTCGCATTTTCCAATCTGAACTTGACTAAAACATACTCCTCCTGAGACAATCATAGCCTACTCCTCTCCCTGTCTCTATATATATATCAATGCCAAGAATCCTCTTTGCAACCCCCAGATCTTTCATTTCAAACATCCTAGATAACTTAGCCTTCAACATGTTGATTTCAGACATGCTAGGGCTGGAAATAAGCATATCATCAACACATAACACTAGAATGATGAATTCCCTACCACTAAGTGCTCCAAAATAAACACAATAATCAAATTCACTTCTAGTAAACTCTGGCTCAACATGAAAGAATTAAACCTCTTATACCTACCTAGGCAATTGTTTTAGGCCGTACAACGACCTCTTCAACCGACAAACAAGATCCTTCTTTCCCTGCAATTCGAAACCTTCCGATTGGTTCATGTAAATTTATTCTTCTAATTCCCCATGTAGAAATGCAGATTTAACATCTCACTGAAGTCGACACCTTCCTTTTGAGCATATCCATTCGCTAACAATCTGGCCTTGTACCTTAACCAATTTCTTTCGGAATATTCACTTGCACCTAATCGCCTTCCTCCCAACAGGTAACTCAACTAGCTCATACATTTTATTTTAATACAGAAAATCCATCTTTTCATGCATAATCGTCATCCACTTTTCTGTATCTTTATCTTCTAAAGTTTCCTGGAAAGTGGATGGATCATCCTCATCTGTAATGAGAGCAAATACAACATTAGAGTCATCCTTGTATCTCAATGGTAACCTACGATCCCTCAGTGGATTTCCCCTGACATGTGGCGGCTCCAACTCTTTATTTACCTCAACCTGCGACTAAGGTTCCTCAAGTATTTCACCATTGTCTAATTCCACATCAACAACTGACTTTTCCGTTTCCTTTTGTTCATTTTTCCAAAACAATGAACCCTCATCAAATTTAATGCCCCAACTAATATGATCTTCCATGAAGCACGATCTAACAACCTGTAACCTTTCACGCCATCACCATAGCCAACAAAGGCGTACTTTTTTGCTCTTTGGTCTGACTTATCTCTCTCAACAGATGGTATATAAGAATAAGCATCACAACAAAAAATTCTCAAACACGAGTAATCAACTGTCTAACCACTTCATACTTCCTCAGGAATTTTACAATTAATAACTGTAGAGGGAGACCCGTTCACCAAATAACAAGCTGTAGAAACAGCTTCAGCCCAAAGCCCTTTGCCCAACCCAAAATTGTTCAACATACTCCAAGCTCTTTTCCAAAAGAGTTTGGCTCATACGTTCTGCCACACCATTTTGCTTTGACGTATGCCTCACTGTGTTATGTCTGACTATTCAACCATTCTTGCAATACTGTTCACATTCTCTTAAAGCAAATTCACCGCCGTTATCTATCCTTAGAACTTTCACTTTTCATCATATCTGTTTTTCAACCATCGCTTTTCATATCTTGAAAGTGGCAAACATATAGGATTTGTGCTTTAAAATATAAGCCCAAACCTTCGAAGAGAAGTCATCTATAAATGTGGTAAGGTAAGAAGATCCTCCTCTAAAAATAATAGGCGACGACCCCTACACATCAGAATGCACATAATCAAGTTGCCCTTTACTGACATGTTTCCCGATTTTAAAATGCGACCTCGATTGTTTCCCATATATGCAATGCATGCTCAAATATATCCAAATTAAAGCTTTTAAAATTAGGAATTAACTTACGATCGAGAAATACCTCCATACCACACTCGCACATGTGGCCTAGTCGTGCATGCCACAAAGGTGCCGACGTAGAATCCGCTTCAAAAGTTGCAGCTCCACCAGATATAATATTTATGATCAACCGGTAAAGATTATCGCTCCATTGTGCCTTCATTATTATAAGAGCACCTTTGAAACCTTCAGGACATGATCATGATCGGCGAACTTGCAACCAATTGCATCTCGAGCTCCCAAAGAGATCATATTCTTCTGTCAGAGTACGCTCCACCTCATCAAACATCCTGATGCGAACCGAACCAATTCCAATCATCTTGCGGGCATGATCATTGCCCATAAGAACCAACCCACAATTATACTCGCTCTATGTGGTAAACCAACTCCATGAGAACACATATGGTATGATGCCCCTGTATCTAAGATCCATTCCTAATAAAATAAAATAAAATCCCGATGTTGGTCACTGCCAATACATCACAACCATTTGAGCCTTCACCAGATTCAACTGAATTAACTTCCTTCGGCGAATCACCCGACTTCTCATCCTTTAGGGCTTTGGGAAACTAACAGTCCTTTTTTAAATGTCACATCCTTTGACAATTCTAACACTTCAACTTTCATTTGCCTTTTGACATGGATCTAGATCGCGGTTTTCCCTTCTCTAGCTCAGACAGTCTTCCCCAAGCAAACAACGCATCTGTAGATATACCCTCTTCATCGCTCTGTTGTTGCAACTGCTTCAACTGAAGGGCTATGATAATGGTCTTGATGTCCAAAGTATCTCTACCATAGCAAAGAGTATCAACCAAATATTCGAACAACTTGGTGAGAGATATCAACAAAATTATGGCTTTGTCTTCCTTCTCAATCTTCACCTCAATACTTGTTAACTTGCAAACTGGTTTGTTAAACATGTTAATATGTTCAGATAGATCCGACCATTCGCCATTTTCAAAGCATAAAACTGTCTCTTTAGAAATAGATGATTGGTGAGAGATTTCATCATGTAAATACTCTCCAACTTCACCCATAAAGTTGCAGTAGTCATCTCACCTATGGCATTGTAAAGGACTTCATCGGCCAAACACATTTGAATTGTACTAATTGCCATTTGATCCAGTTCATTCTAATCTTCTTCCTTCACAGATTCTGGACGATGCGCTTTCACAAGGAGTGCATACTACAGCCCTTGCTAAACTAAGAGGGCTTTTATCTTCAATCTCTATATTTCGAAGTTGTTTTTACCCGTAAATTTCTCTGTCTCAAACATCACATTCGATCCCCTTGACACTATATCTCAAATCCAAACTAACAAACCAACCTCGCTCTTATACAACTTATTAGAGAACCAGCCATCCAGAAACACCTTAATCTGGATTGAAACAAACAAGAGAAAATGAAAAAATAAAAAATAAAAAAATCCAAAACCACATAGAGAACACACAATTTTTTACTTGGAAAACCCTTGCGGGAAAAAACCACGGCATAAAGCGAAGATCAATCTACTATTCAAAGAAGATTACATGGGACGAAGAGAACTTACAACAAAAAACCTACCTCTCTCCCCTTGCAACAAAAAAAACCTAGCTCTCTCAAAACACTAGAAAACAACCCCAAAATCATAACTCTCTCTTAACCCTAACATAACTAACCCTAAAAGCCACCCTTTCAAGAGGAAAATGTCAAAAATACCCCTCCAAGGGCCCACTAACACTTGGGCTTTATTAGCATGTGAAACATGGGTAATATGGGCTCATAAAAGTGAATAAACCCATAGTGAATTTGGTATCACAATTTTAACACCACCACCATCTATAAGGACAATCGATCAGGGCTTTTTCAAGGAAGTTGGAGGTTTTTTCTTCTTTGTATTAGCCAAATGATCTCTCATCATCCTTGTTCTCCATTTTTTATTCTTTTTTAATAAAATTTTGATTAACCCTTCAGAAAAAGTAAAAAAGAATTGCTAACATCACCACGAATTTATCTAATAATGGAATTGTGCACATTAGCCACCATTTACTTGTGAAAAAAAGTTGTAACTATACCATTATAAAAAAAAAAAAAAAAAGGTTCTAGATATTTATTATCAGTCTTTTCTCGTTCACTCCCCTAATATGGTGTCAAAGCCAAAAGCCTTTTCTATTTTTTCTCATGGAAGTATCATGCATGCTTGGGTGTAGAGTTTGTACAACAGGTTCGGTGATCCAAATTGTCATTATGATGGGCCCCATCCTGGATGACCCATGCACCAATTTTTCCCAGGTTGAAGATCCTAGCAATATAATTTTGGAAGATGCAAACAAATGGAGACGGGAAAACTACAAAAATGGCTACTTGTTCAAATTGCATATGTGGGCAACACCTATTTCCACTTTTAGTTTCTTTATAAGGTTTTTTGAAAGCAACAGTTTTAGTATATCAATGCTCATACTCTCATCTGCATTACCATTTTCCACCGACTTTGTCTTTGGAATGTAAACAAACACAATTATTCTCCTTTGGAGTTGGACCAATGATGAAGATGATGGAAAATTAAGGATGCAATTTCAGGAACCTTTTTTCTTTCATATTTCTTGTAACAATTGCTTCCCCATAAAGCTTCAACTATGGATTGCAATTTGTATAACTGGGCACATGGTTCAATGATCCAGACCATTAAAATGATGGGCTTCACGGAGCATGGCTTGCATAAAAGAATCCCCAGATGGGGAGATCTTTTCTGTAATATTTAGCCTTTTTATCTTGTTTGCATATGAACAATTGTTGTTTTTTATCTCTTAACTGTCTATTTGTTAACCACCTACTGAAGGTTAGGATCCTTCCCATCTGAGGGATTTTTGGGTTCATGGGCCATCCTCGTTGGACCCATGACCTTAACTGTTTGGATAACTGAACCATGGGCCGATAGGGACATCACGTGCACACGCGCACCACGCCGCCCCACTTACGCACGTACACAAGGAAAAGGAGGGCCCCACCGTCGATCTGGCTCAATGGCTACATCCAGGGAAGGCCTCTTAGTTAGAAGACGAAGTTTTGATTCAAAAGAGTGGACTCAATAGTCAAGAAAATCTCATCATGGGATCTCATGATCGTGGCCCACTAGTCGGATTGATTTCATATTTTAGGTTTTGTTTATTTATGTTATTTAGAACATCATGAATGCTTTAGATTTCTTTGATTGGTTTTTATTTTAGTTTACTTCATCGCCAAGTAATAGATTGCGAACATGGTGCGAGTTTTGGGATATAGGGTTTTCCCTATAAATAGGCACCCCTTGTAGTTCTTTTGAGTCATTGAAGTTAAATAAAAATTTCTGCGTGGTTTTTCTGCTTTTTGAGTTTCTGAGTTGTGGAAATTTTAAAGTGGGTGCCAAGCCCTTACTTTTCGAAGGGCTGGGATTAAAGTGGGTGCGAAGCCCTCCCTTTTCGAAGGGTTAACTACAGTGGTGCGAAGCCACGTTTATCCCCATCCGCCCCTCTATCTTATTTCATCCTTCCCACAACCATCTTCGCGCCCAATCCGTTTGTTTTGCAGCTGTTCATCCCTCCACAGCCAATTTTCAGAATCTGGCCCTACGGGAGGGCTGAAACTTCGACGGAGCACCACGCCCAGACCACAGCCCGGATCGACGTGAAATTTGGAGGTTTTGCAGACTCAGCCTGGCCGACCAGGGCCAAGAAGCCGATTTGGGAAGGTGGGCCTTCATCGCACGTGCGTCAGCCCTGGGGCACCGTCTGCATACGGGAGTTACGGGAGTTATTTCTGGGTCAGGTTTTTCTCTTGTTTTCCTCTTTTCATCCCTAATTTTATAAACCCTAACCCTAAATTGCCCTAAATCCCCAATTTCTATCTCTTTTCACACCCTAGGGTTCCTTGATTTGAAATTGGTGAATTCCTTGGATTAAAGATTGATTGTCGTACACGTGTGGATGATTTTTATTTCCCTTTGAGTATTGTTTGATTCATAATTTTTATTGATCCAACCCTAACGTGTGTAGGCCTGGACCCACATAGATTCCCCTTAATTGAATATTTGGACTTTTGTGTGGGATGTGAAATTTGTGTAATTGTTTATGAACTATGTGATCTTAAATCTAAAATATTGCACATCATATCTGAATTTCATGTCCTGCATCAAATTTGGTATTAAAGCTTAGGGTTCTTATAGGGAAATACATTACTTGTTTAAGGTTACTTTGTTTGAGTCCTTCATGCATCCAGTCCATTATATGCAGCTTTTAGGAGTCCATAGTCCCTTATTTTGTCAACTATATTGTTGGATTTTAGTAACACTGCATAGTTCCTTTATATAAAGTCTCATAAGATCATTTAGTCCTATTTAGTTACATATAGTCGTCCTAAAAAGTATTTAGGTGGAGTTAGTAAGTGTATGCCCACACGTGCGGGTCATGGTTTTAGCTAGCACCCTACACTAATCATGGAACAACTGCTAGAGTCATTAAACAAGCTGTCCCAGCCGATCGAGTCTTGGGGTAAGTGCTTGGAACAAGACATAGATCAACGCCTTGACCAAATAGAGGCCTCCCTCAGGACAAACTCCACCATTAGGGAAGATGGCCAATCTCAGGCAGGTGGCCAGGAGGATAGACCAATGAATGGAGGTGGCCAAGGAATCAGTCATAGGCGTGCACCTGTACCCCCACCCCATGAGGGACATCAAGACCATTATTTTGAAGGGTACAACATGTGCAGCCTCGTGGTTAGAGAGAGTGCACCAGAGGCTAGTGTAGAGTTACCCACTGAGGCCATTCCGGTAGTGGATGAGTTTCATGATGTCTTTCCTGATGATCTACTGGATGAGTCTCCCCCTAGGAGGGATATAAAGCACACCAGAACATAGGACGCCGTAATACCTACAGCCGAGTTTGCGTTTAATAGTTTTATCAATAGGTCCACAGGTCTCAGTCCTTATGAAGTCGTTACTGGCTATAAACCTGAGAAACTTATTGATATTGTCCCTATGTTACTGTCTCATATGCCGTCAGAGCCTACAGAGTCTTTTGCGCATCACATTCATTCATGGCATCAAAAATTAGACAGAAGATCATGACTAGTAATGAACATTACTTACTTTTTACAGACCAACATAAATGTTTCAAGGAATTCAATATAAGGGACTCTGTGATAATCCGCATCAGGCCAGAGCGGTACCCTCAGGGAGCCGTTCGAAAATTACACGCGCATAGCGCTGGACCATTCAAAATTACAAAACGAAACGGTCTCAATGCGTATGTGGCAAATCTTCCACCCTCCATGGGAATTAGTTCCACATTCAATGTGGAAGATCTAGTTGCATTTTAAGGAGTCATTGATGCATTGTCCAACCTTTTGCCTAACCATCCTGATTCCCCAGACCTGTCCCTTGATCCATGGCCCCCTCCCGACCCATTTTCTCAGCCTCTACGTCCCATACCTACCCGTCTCGACCCATTTTTTCAGCCTCTACCTCCCATATCTACTCTTCCGGACCTTTCTTCCCAGCCTCTACCTCTCGTACCTAACTTTCATACGCCCAGAGAGGAAATAGAGGATAGCCTGGACCATCAGATAGTTTCAATGTCGGACAACGGGTTTCAAAAGTACCTGGTTAAATGGAAGTCACGCCCAGCTTCAGACAGCACGTGCTCACTGAGGAGGAGCTTCAGAGACTTGATCCTGACATCCTGAAGCGGTTCAGGAGTTTTATTTAGCCAGTGGCGAAATCTTCACAGTCGGGAGAATTGATGGGAACATCACACGCACACGCGCACCACGCCGCCCCACCTATGCACGTACGCAAGGAGAAGGAGGGCCCCACCGTTGATTTGGACCAATGGCGACATCCAGGGAAAGCCTCCTAGTTACAAGACGAAGTTTTGATTCAAAATAGTGGGCTCGATAGTCAAGAAAAGCCCATCATGAGATCTCATGATCATGGCCCACTAGTCGGATTAATTTCATATTTTAAGTTTTGCTTATTTATGTTATGTAGAACATCATGAATGTTTTAGATTTCTTTGATTGATTTTTATTTTAGTTTACTTCATCGCCAAGTAATAGGTTGCGCACATGGTGCGAGTTTTGAGGTATAGGGTTTTCCCTATAAATAGGCACCCCTTGTAGTTCTTTTGAGTCATTGAAGTTGAATAAAAATTTCTAAAAATTCCTGCGTGGTTTTTCTGCTCTCTGAGTTTCTGAGTTGTGGAAAAATTAAAGTGGGTGTGAAGCCCTCCCTTTTTGAAGGACTGATATTAAAGTGGGTGCGAAGCCCTCCCTTTTTAAAGGGTTAACTACCGTGGTGTGAAGCCACGTTTATCCCCATCTGTCCCTCCATCTTATTTCATCCTTCCCACAACCATCTTCACGCCCAATCCGTTTGTTTTGCAGCTGTTCATCCCTCCACAGCCAGTTTTTAAAATCTGGCCCTGCAGAAGAGCTGAAACTTCAACGGAGCATCACGCCTAGACCACAGCCCGGATCAACGTGAAATTTGGAGGTTTTGCAGCCTCAGCCTGGCCGACCAAGGCCAAGAAGCCGATTTGGGAAGGCGGGCCTTCATCGCACGTGCGGCCAACCCATCTGCGCACGTGCGTCAGCCCTGGGGCACCGTCTGCATGCGGGAACTATTTCTGGGTCAAGTTTTTCTCTTGTTTTCCTCTTTTCATCCCTAATTTTATAAACTCTGACCCTAAATTGCCCTAAATCTCCAATTTCTATCTCTTTTCTCACCCTAGGGTTCCTTGATTTGAAATTGGTGAATTCCTTAGATTAGGGATTGATTGTCATGCATGTGTGGATGATTTCTATTTCCCTTTGAGTATTGTTTGGTTCATAATTTGTATTCATTCAGCCCTAACGTGTGTAGGCCTGGACCCACATAGATTCCCCTTAATTGAATATTTGGACTTTTGTGTGGGATGTGGAATTTGAGTAATTGTTTATGAATTATATGATCTTAAATCTGAAATCTTGCACATCATAACTGAATTTCATGTCCTGCATCATGGGCACCACCAGTACGAACTAAAAAATGAAAAACAGAACAATACTCTGCAACCTTTCTACCCGAGAACCTAATAACGGATAGCATAATGATACGGCCTCAAAGTGTTTCATTGTAAATAACTATGGGGGAAATAGATGTTGGCCTTTCTTCCTAAGAACACCTTCTTCTTTTTTTCCAGATAACAGCCATCATAGAATGGAAAACACCATATCATCCATTATATCATTATCAAAGCTGAAATAATAGGCATTGTAGATTTGTCTTTTCTTTTAACATCTTTTTGGACATCCTTTGTAATGGCCACTTCCATTAGATAATGGAACATACCCATTGGCCATTAAAATCCCTCAAGGGTGTGTTTGGTTGACCAAATATCATGAAATTTCATGATGCACCAAAAATATAATGAAATATCATGATATTTGGTGCAACCAAATGCACCCCAAACTAAAATATATGAGAGAGAGCTCTGTAACAGTCGCTTCCATTAGACAACAGAACACACCCATTGCCATTGGCCATTATATTCATGTGAGGTTGTGTTTGGCTGAACCCAATATCATGAAATTTCATGATGCACCAAAAATATCATGATATTTGGAGATTTGGTGCTAAAATATATGAGAGAGAGAGAGAGAGAGAGAGAATTACCTTCGAAATCTCATCTCTATCGAGACAATCATTTGTGTGAAGCTGACGTGATTCCTCACTCAAATCCGAAATATCGGCACCACACAATGGACACTCAACAACACCGCTCCTCATCGTGAAATTGTTGATACCGATATCTCCTTCTGTAAAAACACCCCCATTCTGATTTTCTTCCTCGCCCATATCCGAGCAAAGGTTCATCAGCTCATTCAACTGTGTACCTGGCTCAAAATCTACAAAACTGTCCCCTCCCAATCCATCATTTTCAACCATTGGTTCCAACAACCTTGATTCAATCGAATTCGAATAATGCCCACTTTTCCACTTAAATCCAGTTTCACCATTGCCTCCGATAGAAACTCCAAAACCAACATCTGGGTTTTTCGTAATTTCACAATTGTCTGTCGTGCCTGCGTCCCCCAGCTTTGGTTTCTTCAACAATCCCCCATTCCCAACTGCAGAACTGCAACCCATGCTCGATTCCAACACTCCTGCTTCGATCGGATTCAAAAAATGCCAATTCCTCGTTCCATTCCCTGTTTCCTTGCTGGGTTCAGTTGAGATTTCAAAACCGACAACTGGGTCTTTCTGGGTTTCCATAACTCCACAATTCTCTTTCCCGACAGACGCCGCTGGCTTTGATTTCTTCGGTACTCCTGCAGCATTCAACGGTCTTAGAGGTCGCAAGCTCGGATAATCGTCGGGTTTCCGGCGATCCGCACTGCATTCGCTGGAAATGCCGACATCGAGCTCTGGTCCTTTTGGATTTTTCGGAATTTTGGAATTATTCTTCCTACCGGTGGGTGCGGACTTCGGTTTCTTCAGCGGTGCTGCGGAATTGGATGGTTTAAGAGGCTGTGAGGTGCGGTTTTGGAATGAAGAGAAGATGAGATTTTGGGTGAGGGAGATGACTTGGGTAGGGTTCTGAAAATCGTCGTCCGAAGAATTGCCGGACGTCGCTAGGGTTACGGAATCCAACTGGGTTGCCCTAGATTTCAAAGGCATTGTGGTAATGTTGGGTTGGGGTTTTGTGCCCCAGATTTCTAGGGTTTTTCTTTGTTTTTACAGGTCTGGATCACTGTATGGATTTCGGAATATTTGAATTGGGAAAATGGAGGGAAGGTCGAGGAGGGAAGTAGAGATATCATATCAGGGCCGAAAGCCCATTAAGCGGACTGAGTAAACTCTGTGGGGCCCACCATCGATGTTTGTGTCTTATCCACTCCGTCCATCCGTTTTTTTAGTTCATTTTAATAGATGATCCCAAAATTAAATCATATCCAAAGTTCAAGTGGACCACACCGTGAGAAAAAATGGGAATAATGATTTCCACCGTTGAAACCTTCCTAGGGTCCACAGTGATATTTATTTGTCATCCAACCTGTTCATAAGATCACACAGACATGGATGAAGTAAAGATAGAAAATATCAGCTTGATCCAAAACTTCTGTGGCCCCCAAGAAGTTTTCAACGGTAGGTGTTCAATTCACACTATTTCCTGTGGTGTGGTCCACTTGAGCTTTGTATATGATTTGATTTTGGGATTTTGAAATAAAATTCTCTGGTAAAATGGATGGATGGCGTGGATAAAATATGTAAATCACTGTGGGCCCCACAGAGTTTATTCAGTACACAATCCACTTCCTCATGGGCCCCAGTAGGCCCAAGTCCAAAAACGTTATTTCCTGGGCCCATCATTTAAAATAGGCTTAGCCCATATCTTTGAAAGTTAGGCCCAAGCCTTTGGGCTTCATGCTGCCCAATCTCAACCCAAAATTCTCTAGGCCATCACCATCCGACCGTCCAATTAATATTAAAAAATATAATCTAAAACATCACTTATGCCCAACTAATATGACAGTTTATGGGCTCATTGCTGACTCAGGAAACTTATAAGCATTTACACGTGTCAATTGTGTAAAAATAAGTTTGAAATATTAAGGAGTGTTTGGATCCTAAGGTACATAAGAGAAGCTATTTGTGCCTTCAGTAGCTTATTCGATTTCTTCTTATTAAGCTAAATGATTTAGGGCTCGTTTGAATACCAACAAATAAATTACTTTTAATACTCATAATAATACGTAAGTAACTTTTTTGAGATAAGTAAGTTTGATTTATAATCAATTATAAATAGCTTTTTACTTGAAGTTACCTAACCACTTTAACTTATGGGGCATTTGGATTGTTACTTAAGATAAGCTGCTTATTTCACAAGTAACTTACCGTAATTTGTACTTATTAGGAAGATAAGTATGTTGGGCAAACAATATACTTTTAAGCTTTTCCTATCTTTTATCTCTCTTGATGCCCATCTTCAGTGACTTACAAAAAGTCAAAAAGCTAAAAAATAATAATAATAACTAAAGTAATTATGTACTTTGAAATAAAAAAGTTACTTATAACTAATTATAAACTAAATTTACTTATATGAAATAAGCCACTTATTTATAACGGTAAATGAAAAAAAAAAAAAAGTAACTTATTTGGTGGTATCTAAGTAAAAATCAAGACAAGTTCCTTGAATAATGCATAGCCTATCTTATGTAATTTAAGATCCAAATGCTTCCTACATAACTTAAGGTAAATAAAAAATTAAAATTCAAAAAAAAAAAAAAAAAAAAAACACAGTTATAATTGATTTAAAAACAAATTTACTTATCTCAAATAAATTACTTATGTACTACGGTGAGTAAAAAAAAAATGAATTTATATAGTGGTATCCAAACCGGCCTTAAAACTTAAATAAATAAATAAAAATCTTAAGTTTTTTCAATTCAAGTTAAATAAAAGATTGCAATTCCAATTTAAATTAGGGCTAAAATTTTATTTTAAAGGACTTACCAAATGCTTTTACTTCCATCTCACAACTTTATTTTAATCAAACGGTTTAATGTAACCTTTTAGATACTACCCGTCAACGATACATGATATGTAATATATATTATAGATACATGGGCTCTGGTAAAGTAACTGAGTTCAGCCAAAATTACTAGGGTTTTATAACTAAGCCCAAGACCATTTTATTAACCTAAAAGAACTTTGTTGGGCCCACTATGAATGTATGTGGTTTATCTACACCATCCATCCATTTTTCGTGTTCATTTTAGTGTTCATTTTAGGGTTGACACAAGAATTGAAACATATCCAAAGCTCAGGTAGACCACACCACACGAAATAGTGGGAATAATGATTTCCACCATTAAAACCTTCCTATGGTCCACAGTGATGTTTATTTGTCATCCAACCTATTCATAAGATCATGTGAAAACACAAATATCAGCTTGATCCAAAACTTCTGTGGCCCACGAGTGTTTTTTTTATGGCATACATACAATTCACACCGTTTCCTATGTAAATTGAACCTTCCCAGGGCCCACAGTGACGTTTATTTGTCATCTAACCTGTTTATGAGATTAGAGAAATATGAATGAAGGGAAAACACAAATATCATCTTCATCCAAAATTTTTTTGGCCCACAAGATTTTTTCAGTGGTATATATTCAATTCACACTCTTTCATGTGGTATGGGACATTTTAGCTTTGGATATGCTTCATTTTTGGGCTGAAGCCCTAAAATTATCCGGTAAAATGTATGGATGGAGTGGATAAAAATATATAAATCATGGCGGACCCCATAGAGTGTACTTGAGTATGCAGTACGCAATTTGATTCCGTAGCCGAAATGCCCATTGACAGCACTAGATATTAGCACTGCAATTAATATCATTGATATTTTGAAATGCCCATTAACAAAACTAGATGTTAGCACTGCAACGAATATCATTTGTATTTTGATAATCTCGAGACATCATCAAGAAAATCAAATAAACAATCTAACTACTATAATATTTCAAGATTTTTATAGCATATATATATATATATCTGAATGCTAAGCTGTGCATCAGTTCACAATAAACTCGTGCGAACTTTTTTGAGAACTCATCATACATAATGTGACTCTAAAATTTGAATAGTTCATGTAAAACATTACCTTAGGAAACTATAATGCCCTGGAAATTAGGGATCTTGCATAAACTCGACTCTCAAGTTCATAAGTGTCACTTATGCTAATTTTTACTAATTCACGTTTAATCAGATTTAAATGCGTAACATAGAATTTCTTGAAAGATGAAACATAATCACAACTGATCTACTGAAATGAAATAAGTCAAACATATATATACAAGTCCAAAAGAATGTAAATGAGTTGCACCAGGCGTTGCCCACCAAAATCACAAAAAGAATATCATGTCCAAAAGAATAGGACTGAGTCCACAATTCAGCGATTCAAATCTCGTCTACTAGGTCAACGGGGAATCGTCCATCAGCTGGAAGTAGGACAGCTCGTCCTCCTCCTCAAGGCTCGCACCGCTAAACTCCTCATACTCTGCATCACCTGCGTCTACGAGAGAGTCTGGTTGGTGTTTTAAAACACCATCCCAGAGTGGGAGTGAGTGATCAACTCAGTGGGTGTTATTAGTCTTAAGTTGTAACAAGCATCAATTATATTATAAACTTAATGAAAGGCAATCATTTACAAATACCTAACTAATCTTATTAATGTATATGACCTAACTAATCTTATTAATGTATATGCATGATAAATGATATGATGCATGCCCTCGCCACAACACTCCCTCAAGCGACACCGTCTCACGATCGCATATGACAACACTCCCTCGTTGCGACCTCGACTGCCGAGTCGCCGACCTAACTAGTGCGGTGCGATGTGATAGTGTTGGACGAGTTCTTAATTAATTTCATTTAGCCGGCAGGTTGGGAAAACTGATATACCCCACGTATCAATGCCATCAACTGGTTGTGACGTCAAGGCCCCTCAACGCGCGAGGCCAAAACCCCGTGATCCTTAATTCTATCGAGTTCCTCATCCCCGACTTCAAGCACATGGGGAGTGCTAAGAAAGGGATCGCTCACGGTCACTACGGGGAGGCTCGTCACCCCAGCGTAGACCGACAGCTCGGTCACAGTGTCTCATTCCATCATGCCCGGTTCACGAGTCGGTGGATCGGCTTCAAATGATTAGTAATGAGATACAATGGTTGGAGGGTGTTCCAAGTTCCATACATATGTGAGCAAACGGGGCTTACAAACAAGGTGGGTCAGTATGTAGACTAAACCGCACGAGTTCAGGCAAGCACGTGGCAGACGACATTGGGTACGAGCGACTCATATAGTCTAACTACTGTCGCCCACACACACCTGCCCAAATCCATGGGTTTAGCCTCAGGATAGTCCTACCAATGGGACCACCATCTCTCTCCTTAGATTTCAGACCGACCTAGGGGTTTTGATGGTAGTTCATATCATGCCAACAATCAGGGTTATCAACTAGCATAAGCAATATTATGCATCCATACTTCCCATCATAAAATTCATATTTTTATAACAAGCAAAGCTAACAATGTTTAGGGCAAACAAAGCAATATCATGCATCCATACTTCCCATCATAAAATTCAAATTTTTACAACAAGCAAAGCTAAGAGTCTTCTGAAATAAAAGTGCATGTGTATTGTGTGGTTTAGTAAAGATATCAATATCCATAAATCATTCATAGTGTCAACATGTAACAAGTGTCAATGCTAGCATAACATACATTGAGAACTCAATCATGCACATACCTACAACAAAGATTAATATAACATATAAGCTATAAGAGATCACCAACAAGAATCGAGTAACATAAACATGCATTTACTAAACCCATATTCAATCATATCGAGGATCAACAACCATGACATAATCAATCCATATTAATTGAGAGAATCTAAAATGTAGGGTCTTGCCTAAATTTTCTCTAGATTATCCAAATACATCACCTAATCAAACATAATCATTAGATTCATACAACAATTGGTGCTAGGCCACCTAAGAACAATAGTCCGCACCTTGTGACATTTCGTCCAACTCATGGCACTCCTTGGGTTAGAAAATTTAAGGAAAATAATTCCTATATCAATTTAGAAGCAATTAGGTAAGATTCATACAATTTATTTTAGAAAAAACCTAGGTTGGAGAGTAGATTTTATTTCTTACCTTCCAATCATGAATGAGGCAGATTCGGCAGAGAAAAATGATCGACGCTAGGGCTTGATTGGAGGAGACCGATGAAAGGGAGCACTAAAGCCTCTCCCACCCTACTCTCTCTTCTTCTTCTTCTTCTTCTTCTTCTTCTTCTTCTCTCTCTCTCTCTCTCTCTCTCTCTCTCTCTCCTCTCTCTCTCTCTCTCTTCCTCTTTCTCTTTTTCTCTCTTTCTTTTCTCTAAGGCAAAATCGTATGGGGAGAGGGGGTGCCCAAATGAGCCTCTTTTATAATGTCAGATTTGGTGTAAATGGCCCCAAGGGCTAGGTTTTTACTATACTAGACCTATGGAAGGGTCTTTCAAAACTCTAGGGCCCACAATGGGGTGTACATATTGATATACACAGTAGGATAGTTAGCACTAGTGATGATCTACGTATGTATATGATCGGCCCGTCATTTGGATGCGCCGATTGACAGATATGATTAGAAGTTTGTTCAACAGTCACCGATAGTCAATCGGGCCGCGGCTATACGGATATGAGCAGGAAAATATCCTTACTCCACGGGTAAAGTTTAGTCGCAAACCGACGGTCTGAAATCCTCAACTTTGATTAAGAGTGGACAACCCAATTCACTTAAGTTTCAATTCATTCTTTTAGAGTATTTGCACTTCTCATGCACTCGTCCTTTAGATCAAGTTGAGCGGTTCTGGACAGCACCCAGGTCCGACTCCCGCGATGGACGTCAAGTCCAATAAGACGGACATTATTCTATAATTTTGTAACTAGTGGCCCACCAACGAGCGATTTAGAGCTCGTTCGGAAAATCGGGGCATTTTTGTAATGAATTAGGTATTGAGATTTTTCGTGAGCGATGATTAGGGTTTGGATTAACTATGTTCATAGTGTGACCTATTTATAACTAGTGAAAGTGGAGATTTAGTCATGATTACTCTAAACCGTCGGTTTCAGGCTAAAAGAGTAACGAGGTTGATTTAGTCTATTAGTCAAGATCCGGGCCTTATCTGACTCAGCTTCAGTTAGATCTTTAATTTAGTCATGATTGTCTTGATTAGTTAGCGATGAGTCGGTTAGATTTAGGTCCTATGTGAGTAAATCATGGAGCTACACCTGATGTTCAAGTGATCGAGCGGATTCGTGGGCTTCCTACGGTTGATTAATTAATCGACTTGTGCGGTTCTTTACTAGTACCACCCCTGTATAAACTAACATTGAGTGCTCTTGGTCAGTAAGTGATATTATAAGTTAATTAATAGAAAAAATTTCAAGGATTTTTGGAAATCCAAAACAGTGAAAATCCGGATGTTACAGAAACCCCCTAGGCCCAATATTTATTCGATCTAAAACTTTGGTGGGCTATAAAAATGAAAACAATTTCCTCCCTTGATTTGCATTTCTCTTTGCTATGGCCCACCAGAAAACAATTTCCAAAATTCATCCCTATTTTTCGAGATCATTTTATAATGCGAGATAAAAAATAGGTATATCACAATCTCAAGTGGACCATTGAACGTCGACCATTAAAAATTTTTGGGGGCTATAAAAGTTTTGGATTAAGCCGATATTTGTTTTTTCCCTTCATCTGGGTCTGTATGACCTAATCAACAGATTGGATGTCAAATAAATAGTACAGTGAGCCTTAGGACGATTTTAATGGTGGATATCCAATCACTATTATTTTATTGTGGTGTGGTCCACCTGAGATTTATATCCCTCTCATTTTTGGGATCAAGCCCTAAAATGAACCGTAAAACTGGATGAACGGAATGGATGAAACACATACATCATGGTGGGGCCCACAGAGCACCGACCACCAGCCATCGAGCTGGTGGCGGAGGAGTAGCCAATCCGTTTCCCAGGACTTGAGCTCGTACAAGTGGAGGCTATCTTGGGTTCCATGCCATCGATCTAATTGGCCACATTGGTCATACTCCTCTGATGGGACAATACCACACTTTCAGGAAAACAAGCCTTGCAGGGGTGCACACAGTTCGGTTCTGGGGTGAAACCGGAATTGAATCGTTCCTTACGGTTCCAAGATTTTCGGAACCGGAACCGGACCATTAGCATTGTAGAACCGAACCGGAACCGGAACGTGAAAACCGGTTCGATTACAGATCGGTTCCATGATTCTGGGCTTTTTTATAATCCGACCCAATTGCATTTTTTATTTTATAATTTAGTCCATGTCCATTCGTGTTGTGATCCACTTGATGAATGGTTTAGATATTGTATATAGTGTGAAAAAATACATTTATGAAAAAAAGCAAAGGTACATTGTAAACCATAATCAGGATTCAATATACATTAAATATATTGTAAACTCACGGTTCCACGTTCAGTTCCACGGTTTGGTTCCAAGTTAGTTCCATGGATAGGATCCACGGTTTGGATCCATGGTTCGGATCACGGTTCGCTCGGTTCTACATACCCCCAACCGAAATCGAACCGAACGAACTAAACGGTTCTTTAATTTTTGGAACCAGAACCGGTGCACTCTAGAACCAAATCAAACCGGACCGTTTGGTCGGTTCCGATCCGGTTCCACAGTTCTACGGATCGACGTGCACCCCTAGAGCCTTGTAAGTCCACCCGCGTGTGCAATAAAGCTCATGTAGATGCCACACGTGTGCCAGCATGGGACCGATAGGTCTGAGATCTAATCCATCCATCGGAATGCCACCGCTATAACTGATGCCCTAGACCAAGAATCAGGTCCATCCACTAGTCAGGTAGTCTACAGTTTGCAAAACAGATGTACGGCACTTAAAAGCTTAGCTGAAGCTTTTCTAACCCATCGAACTGTTTCCAATATCGGTGCCCACATGATGAACGGACAACATCTATTTATTTCACACACGTGTACACTTAACAAAGCTCCTGGAAAACAATACACGAACAGTTCACACTCATCACTAAAAAGTCCAAAAGTTGGATGGCTAAGATCTTTCCATATGGATGATTTCTCTGCACCGTCCATTAGTAGGGAGCCCATCATATTGATGGCATAGATCACTGGATCGTGGGACCCTTGTAAAAAAACTAAAGGCCCATGGATACTCACGTATTGTTGGGTGACAAGGGACCCGGTGGATTAGAACCGTCCACCTACTCGTCCTATCATAGATGAACATTTCTGTCCTTTACCTACCAATAGCTGGTTTACAAAAAGTGGGCCACCTATAATAAGGCTTACTAGATGGACAGCCCCAACCTGTAGGAAACGGATTGGCTACTCCCCCTACACCAGCTGGTGGTTTATGATCTGTGGGCCCACCATGATTTAAGTATTTCATCCATGCCGTCCATCTATTTTTCTATATCATTTTATGATATGAGACAAAAAATGAGGTATACCCAAATCTGAAATGGACCACATTGCACGAAACAGTGTTGAATGAACGTAGACCATTAAAAACTTTTTGGGGGCTATAAAAGTTTTGAATCAAGCTGATCTTTGTTTTTTTCCCTTCATCTGGGTCTGCATGACCTAATCAACCGATTGGATGTCAAATAAACAGTACAGTAGGACTTAGGGTAATTTTAATGGTAGGTATCCAATCACTATTGTTTTCCTATGGTGTGGTCCACCTGAGATTTACATCCCTCTCATTTTTGGTATCAAGCCCTAAAATGATCTGTAAAAATGGATGAATAGAATGGATGAAACACATACATCATGGTGGGGCCCACAGAGAACTGACCATCAGCCACGGGCTGGTGGCAGGGGGACTAGCCAATCCGTTTCTCAATCAGCATCCCTGCCACGTGTACGGTTGAAGGTAATGCGAGCAGGAGGTTCAGTGCACACTACCGTACTGAATCATTTGTCACCTACCGTGGGCCCGGGGCTACCTTTCAGACAACAAACAAGTGGGCCTGGCCCTTCCAAGATTGGCAATTTGATTTTATGTGGCGGGCCCACCCAAGCCTATCTTCACGCCTCTCTCGCTGCCATGATTTGGGCCTGAACTAACCTTGGCCAACCAACTGCCTTAATTACACTAGCGTAGAAGCAATTAATTGGATTCGTGAGTTGCTTGAGGTAGATTTGACATGATTTGCATACTGCCACTATTATCGTTGTGGGATTTGATTGGATGATAGGCTATTGTTTCAAATGGCACCCGTCAAATACCACTGCAGAAGCAATTAATTAGATTTGTGAGTTGCTTAAGGTAGATTTGACATGATTTGAATACTGCCCTTATTACCGTGATGGGATTTGATTGGATGGTAGGCTATTGTTTGAAATGAGAGCATCAAGTACTAGCGTAGAAGCAATTAATTAATTAGATCTGTGAGTTGCTTGAGGTAGATTTGACATGATTTGAATACTGCCCATATTATCGTGATGGGATTTGATTGGATGGTAGGCTATTGTTTAAAATGAGACCATCAAGTACTAGTATAGAAGTAATTAATTAATTGGATCTGTGAGTTGCTTGAGGTAGATTTGATATGATTTGAATACCGGCGTTATTATTGTGATGAGATTTGATTGGATGACAAGCTATTGTTTGAAATGGGACCCGTCAAGTATTTATTAAACCGAACAACTTTTATGTGGGCCCCATCTTTGTATGACTTGCTATCCAATCAAATCCTTCTACATCAAGTTAGGAGAGAGGTCGGTGGATATAAAAACAATATCCAACAAGCGTTAGTCCGTTCATTCAATTGAATGTAGTACAACACGGCATTATGAGTTACATCGCAAACATGAGTGACTTTGCTTGACTCGACAGAATCAAACCCCGATTTAACTGAGTCACGAGGACTGAGTTGAATTGGTCCGAGTGGTGAGACTCAAAACATGGGGCCCACAATGGATGAATGGTGTCCCATATTAAATGATTCTAAACACTGATTTAAAAATGAACGGTCAAAGAAAAGGCATGGAAATAGTCCAAAATGACTGTTGTAGATCAGATAGGCATGATTATCCAATCTAGTAAGTTTTGAAGTATACTTCATCCACGGTGGGCCCACCACATCATCCGTGTGAATAACCAATCCATGGGCCCAAAGGAGTAAGCTGTGCAAGGTCGCGACGGGCCGAGGCTTGTCCATATCCAAACAGAAAGAGTGGGACCGAGGCCCAAAACTAAAATAAGCCCACCTGAGGCAGATTCAAGGGCTCATGTCCCAAGCCAACAAAAAATCAAAAAGTTTATGAAAAGGTCCTTCCTAATGGATTTCTTTTTGCCCTTTGTCTAATGATTTATTCTTTCACTTGTAAATGCAACGAATCTCTTGAAATGATGAAGGTGAACAAATAAATAAAAGAAATATTAAACTATGCTAATTATTATTGTTAATTAATTTTATGGCTTATTACAATCAACAGAGTATTGAAATAAACTAGAGACCGAGAGAAAGATAAATGCCTGATTCATTTGTTCTATTGAGGTGAACGGTTAGTGGATGTGACTAAAAATGTGTGATTGTCTAAATAAGAATTTAATTAATTGGGATCCAATAACTTAGGTTTTACGGTAATATAGCTGTGGACAGTAACTATCCATGCTAGAACTAGGCTAGATATTCTATGTTATGCCATGTTAGGATAAGCAAATAGATAAATATAATATAGTGTAAAGGATATAGATTTCTGTTTGGTGTGGGGGCCTCGAATTCTTCTTCAGGTGCTCTTTTTATAAGTAGTTGAGTCGACAAAACCCTCACTAGGTTTCTTTGCTAATATTAAATCTTTTGCATTTACAACATACATTGTGAATAGGAAGGTTTATAGAAAAATTCAAAACTGTTGACTTTTTGAATCTTCTTCTCATAATTGATTTTTTTAGGAAAGAATTTCATCTAAATTTGGGATCAATTAAGGGAACTTTCACCAATTATTAAAGACCTCAAATCGATCATGATTATGCATCTTGATGACTCAATCAAACCACCTTCTGTATTTACCTTGAACTCTAGTTCCCTTTTGATCGGGGCCTTAGAGGAGTTGATGGATCGGATCAACCCGATCCTAATCTATTATCGAACGGGTCAGACTAGATTCTTCATCGAGGTCTCCCATTCTCTTGTTTCTAATTATTATATAGCCTGGGACTTATCTTCCTAATGTCCACTTTCTCATGATTTGGGTCTTAATCATAACTGAATTTGTTTGGATATTGGTACAATCTTCGAATATTTAGGATCCTTACCATCTTCGAAAAATTTTCAAACCCGCCGACTCTTTTAGTTTAGACCGTTCGAGATTCAGTTGGTGTATATATAGCATAGAAAGTGAGGGGTCAGGAGAGAGGAGTCTACTCAGTTTACCAGGTTCTACCACTGCAAGGCCCAATCATACTTAAAATCAACCTAGTGTATTTATATATCAATGTATTAAGTGCCTAGATAGATTTACTTCATATCTTACATGGAACGTTACTCTATTACAAATCGAAGGATCATTCATTAGTCATTAATAATTAATAAGAGACATCCAAATATCTATATCTCTTCCCATCCAGGAGACACTTTACCATATTCCGAATTCAATGGTTTCAATAAAATCTCCTATAATAGTTCATCTTGGCCCAAATCTAGAACTACCCTCAACGGTTTGTATAGCCATAAATCCTATTTTGAGAAATGGACTTACTCGAATATATCAAGACTAAATCCATAATAGGATTTTATCTCTTGACGGGTCTGTATAGATATGTTGAGTATGTTGTCTTATTAATTGCCTCACTAATCGTAGCCACGTGATATGTGACGGTTCACTCCCTTAAATGCATGCGTAAACACCCAGATCCATAGCTCAACTGGCAGACTGAGTGGATATACCTCGTTTCAACACTTGAGGTCTTGGTATCAATCCCTAGTGGGGGTGGCTAACATAGAGTGTGTGTACTGGCATGGGTGTGTACTAACAAGCTAACCCAAAAAAATAAAAAAGGCATGCGTAAGAGTCTGTGCCACCGTATTACTAATAGAATGTGTGTCGAATATATTTTTAAGTGCGAGTATAATTTCCATGAGCACCAATCTCATAGAGTTAACACGTGGCGGATCTTCATTGGGCACCAAAAATGAGTGTAAACAGGAAGGGCTTGGTTTTCAAGATAGGTGATTTTCATGATAGGCCCACTAGACAAATTGCACTCGGTATCAAAGATAGGGCTGCATATACTTATATGTATGCTTGTATTGCGTATATACCATGTCTAGCTTATTTGCTATCTCATTTTAGGACACGAGCCCAAAAAAGAAGCAGATCCAAATCTCAAGTGGACCATACCACATAAAACACTGATAATTGACTATTAAAATTTTATAGTGGCCACAAAAGTTTTAAAGTTTTTTTTTCCTTTCATCCATGTCTATGTTAACTTCTCAAGAGGTTAGATAGCAAATAAACATTACTTTGGGCATTATGGTGGGCCTTAGGAGTTTTTTAATGACGGGCATTCAATTACCACTGTTTTCTACGGTTTAGTCTACCCAATATTGGTATATGCTTCATTTTTTGCATCATGCCCTAAAATGAGTTGGCAAAACATACGGACGGTATGGATGTACAATACATACATTAAGGGGGCCCACGGTCTTCCAAACATGAATATCCAACCTCAAAAGATACCATTCGGATATAGGATTTCTTTTTCTCAACTGCAGCTACAGCAAGGCCCATCACATCAACGGTCTAGATCACATACTATGAATCTTAGAATTCCATATGGACACTCATATAAATTGAATGCATTAAGACATATGGTGCGTTGAATGGTAGGCAATGTATATCTGTTACCCCATTATTGCCCGACACATCCAATAATATTAGATTCGGATATTGGATATTTTGGCCCATTCAAAAACTGTTATCCGATACTTGATTCCTCAGCTTCTAAGCCGTTGGGACACTGCCAGTAGCCAAGTGGCTATTGGCTATTGGCCAGTGCTCTGTGGGGCCCACCATGATGTATGTGTTTTATCTACATCCTTGATTCATTTTTCCAGATCATTTTAGAGCTTGAGATCTAAATCTCAGATAAACCACACCTAAGTAAAATAATAGTGATTGAATGTCCACCATTAAAAACCTCCTAAGGCCTATTGTAATGTTTATTTGACATACATCTTGTTAATTAAGTCATACGGCTTGGATGAAGGAAAAAGATAAATAAATATCAACTTGATCTAAAATTTGTGTGGCTCCGATAAGTTCTTAATGTGTGTTTTATCAACACTGTTTCGTGTGATGTGGCCCACTTGATATTTGGATCTACTCTTATTTTTGGGCTCTTATAAAATGATATGGAAAAATAGATGGATGGCGTGGATAAAATACTGTAACACCCTGAAAATTGAGGGTCGTGCAAACACTCGACTCCAAAGTTCCTGGGTATCACTTATAACCAATTTTTCACTATCTTGCGTTCAATCAGGTTTAAATGCGCAGTATAGAATTACTTAAAACATGAGTTAAATCATAACTAGTCTACTGAATTGAAAGTGGCTAAATGTATACAAGTCCGAGATAATATCAATGGGTCGTGCAAGGCGTTGCCCAACAAAAATACAACAAAGGTTATGTCTAAAAGAATGATGCGCCGAGTTCAACACCCAGCGGTCCAAAGTCTACCCGCGAAGTCAACGGTGAACTGGCCATCAACTAGAAATAGGACAGCTCGTCCTCCTCATCCAAGCTCGTGTCGCAAGGCTCCTCATATCCAGCGTCACCTGTAATTACTGAAGAGTCTAGTTGGTGTTTTAAAACACCATCCCAGAGTGGGAGTGAGTGATCAACTCAGTGGGTACTATTAATCTTAAGTTGTAACAAGCATCAGTTATAATATGAATTTAATGAAAGATAATCATTCATAAACGCTTAACTAATCTTATTAATGCGCATGCATGACGGATGACATGATGCATGCCCTCGCCATAACACTCCCTCGAGCGACTCCATCTAACGATCGCGATGACCAACACTCCCTCAGAGCGACCTCGATTGCCGAGTCGCCACCCTAACTAGTGCAATGTAATGTGATCATGTTAACCGAGTTCTTAGTTAATTCCATTCATCCAACAGGTTGGGGAATCTGATACACCCCATATATCAATGCCCTCAACTGATTGCAAGGCCAAGACCCTCTAATGTGTGAGACCAAAGCCCCGTGATCCTTGATCCCGTCGGGTTCCCCATCTCCGACTTCAAGCACATGGGGAGTGCCGAGAAAAAGGGATCACTCGCGGTCACTAGGGGGAAGGCGCGTCATCTCAGCGTAGGTCGACAGCTCGGACACAATGTCCCATTCCACCATGCCCGGCTCACAAGGCGGTGGATCGGTTTCAATTTGGTTATCGATGTGCTACAATGGTTGTAGGGTGTTCCAGGTTCCATACATATGTGAGCAATCAAGGTTAACAAGCAAGATTGGTCAGTAACAAGCTATACCGCACAAGTCCAGGCAAACACGGGACAGACGACATCGGGTACGAACGACCCATGTAATCTAACTACTGTCGTCCTTTCGTACTCGCCCAAACCATGGGTTTAGCCCAGGGTAGTCCTACTAACGGAACTACCCTCACTCTCCTCATTTTCTTGACCAACCAAAAAGGTTGATAATCGTCCATAACATGCTAAAAATCGGCGTTATCAACTAGCATAGGCGTGTCGTGCATGCATATTTCTCACATACAATTCAAAATTTCCACAAGCAAGCTAACAATATTATGAAACAGAGGTGCATGTGTGGTATGTGGGTTAGTGAGAGTATTAAACATCCCATATATCTCATAGAATCAATTTGCACAATGATTAATAAGGCATACATGCTATAGGCAACAACATATGAAAAAAACCAAACAAGACATAAACATGAAATCATCAATTCGTACCAAATTATGTGAGAGGCAAGAACAACATCATATTAGAGAATCAATGTGACATACAACTCCATTCAATTCCAAATAACCCAACAATTCCTAGAGTCTCCCTAAATTCTCCAAATGCATCACCCAAACAAACAAAATCATTAGATCCATACTACAATTGGTGCAAGGCCACCTAAGGTTAATCGTCCGCACCTTCGAATCGTTGAAGGCTTGGAAGACGACCTAGGAGAGTGGATTTTTGGGGTCGAACGGCCGGAATCCCTAAAACACACATTTGTATGTTAGAATCCCATGTAAATCCACCCTCAACATGAGGGGTTTCTAAGGGATGAGGGTTTTACCTTCCCAATCGGTGGAGAGGGGCTTTCCCGGTTGTAGATGATGGATTTCCTTGAGGGAGAGGTAGGGTTTTGTAAGATGAGACTCTCTTGGGCCCCTCTTTGATCTATGGCCCACCTTCACTCTCCCTTCCTCTCTTCTTCCTTTCTTCTTTATCCATTTTCTCTCCTCTCTTTCCTTTTCCTAGGGAAAATTCGTATGGGGAGAGGGGTGCCCAAAAGAAGCCCCTTTTATAATGTCAGATTTGGTGTAAATGTCCCCAAGGGTTAGGTTTTTACTATATTAGACCTATGGGAGGGTCTTTCTAAGTTCTAGGGCCTACTATGGGGTGTACATATTGATATACACTGTAGGATAGTTAGCCCTCATGATGATCTACGTATGTATATGATTGGCCCGCTATTGGATACGCCGATCGACAGATATGATTAGAGTTTGTTCAACGGTCATCGATAGTCGATCGGGGCCCCGGCTATACTGATATGAGTAGGGAAATATCTTTACTCCACGTGTGAAGTTTGGTAGTAAACCGACGGTCCGAAATCCTCAACTTTACATAAGAGTGGACGACCCAATTCACTTAAGTTTCAGTTTCTTCCTTTAGGGTATTTGCACTTCTCATGCACTTGTCCTTTGGCTCAAGTTGAGCGGTTCTGGATCGTTCCCAGGTCCGACTCCCACGATGGACGTCAAGCCCAGTAAGACGGACATTACTCTATAATTTTGTAACTAGTGGCCCACTAACGAGCGGTCTAGAGCTTGTTCGGGAAATTAGGGCATTTCTGGAATGAATTAGGTATTGAGATTTCTCGTGAGCAATGATTAGGCTTTGGATTAACTATGTTCATAGTGTGACCTATTTATAACTAGTAAAAGTGGAGATTTTGTCAAGATTACTCTAAACGTCGGTTTTAGGCTAAAAGAGTAACGGAGTTGATTTGATCTATTAGTTAAGATCCGGGTTTTATCTGACTCGGCTTCGGTTAGATCTTTACTTTAGTTATGATTATTGTAACATTCTGGATTTTCACTGTTTTAGATTTTCAAAAATTCTTTTATTTTTTTTATGTAATTAACTTATATTATCACTTACTGACCATTGACACTCAATGCTAGCTTGTACATGGGTGATTGTAACGTCCCGTCCAACTAGCACAGTGTCCTGGGGCGTCCACGTAAGATTTGTCGAAGGACCGTTTGTTTAAACCACTCATGGTGGGGTACCACAAGTTAATTAACCTAGGATTAGCCCATTAGAATAGACCTGACAGGTCATGATAGGACCCGGTGTGGCCCACCAAGCCAAATGGCCTGTTTACACTTAACAAACAGCCAGTGTGGGCCACCCAGCGATCGAGGAGGGTCAGAAAAATCTAAAATTTTAGGAAATCATAGATCTCATTGGGCTTGTGGTCCATCACGGACTGCGGACCCCGTAGACACCTAGAGTTGGGATCTGACACTTGCCAAATGCACCCCACCAATGCCAAAATTGAATCTGACACTTACAAATGAAACCAAGATTCTGGGTTTTTCAGCCGTCGAATTTCTTCCAAATTTACGGTGAAAGTTTAATGTATTTTTCTACTCCCATCCATGAATTTTGGGACCCGATCGTAGCACGGTGGTCATTGACCGTAAATCGGACCCGTACGATCAAACTTCATATCCGATCGCTCCCAAATTTTGCATGGCCCTTCATCGGACCATGGAGCACCTATCCTATAAGTTTCATGGCCGGGGAGCCACCAGAGCCACCCCGATCACCGAAATGGGCCCCATAGGGCCACTTAAAGATCGGAATCGTATGCTCAAACCCCATACTCGTTCATCCGTTTGTTCCCAAACTTTGCATGACCCCTCATCTGGCCATGAGATACCTACACACCAAGTTTGGTGGTCAGAGGGGTGTTAGGGCCACCCCAACACCAATAGGGAGTCCTATATGGCTATTTTGGAAATTTGTGGAAGCTTAGGGCCAAAGGGCCCAACACTAGCAAATAAATCCCTAACCCTTATCTCATAACCCTCACCACAACCACCATTGCCAAGGAAGAAAGAGAGAGCTAGAGAGCAATGAGAGAAGAAAGAGAGAGTGAAGGAGAGCTATGGTGGACCTTAGATCGAGGTGGGGCCCAAGGGGATCAATCCTTTCAACTCTCTATCCTTTCTCCAAAGGAAACGCTCCACCACAACCTCAACAATCGTCCGTTGGTCGTCTAGGTAAGATCCTTCACCTTCTTTTCTTGAAACCCATGTATTGAGAAGGGATTTGACATGGATTTCTAACATGCAAACGTTGCTCTAGGGATTCCGGCCGTCTGACCCCAAAAGCCCTCATTCCTAGGTCGTTTTCCAAGCCTCCAACGAATCTGAAGGTGCGGACTATTGTTCTTAGGTGGCCTAGCACCAATTTTAGTGTGGGATTAATAATTTTGATTGCTTGGATGCTATGATTGAATAATCTAGAGAAACCCTAGGAGTTGTATATTGTTGGAATTGTATGGATTGCATGCTTAACTTTCATATTGGTGTTGATCTTGCCTCTCACATGATATTATGTATGGGTGATAGTTTGCTCATGATTACTCTATCCTTTTTCCTCATATGTGGTGTTTCAATGTGTGTATGATTTATTACCCTTGTGCACATGATTTCTGGAATTGGAGGAAGTGCTTAACTTCCTCTCACACACACACACAACTCACATGCACTTGTTTCATGTTATGGTTAGTCTTGCTTACTATGAGAATCTGAATGGTATATGAGATGCATGAGAACATGTGGTCGCTATGCTAGTTGATAATCTGTAGAATTGGCATGTTATGGATCCCCTCACGCCCTTAGGTTGGTCAGGAACATGGGGAGAGACGGTAGTCCCATCGGTAGGACTATGCTATGGCTAAACCCGTGGGTTTGGGCGGGTGGCTATAGTTCGACTACATGGGTCCCTTATACCCGATGTCACTCATCTTATGCTCGCTCGACTCATGTGGTCTAGCCTACTGTCTGACCAATCCTGTTTGTTAACCCGGTTTGCTCACATATGTATGGAACCTGAACCACCCTACAACCGTTGTAGCCCATCAATAACCCACTTGAAACTGGTCCACAGCCTCGTGAGCCGGGCATGGTGGAATGAGACACTGTGTTCGAGCTGTCGGCCTACGCTGGGGTGTCGCGCCTCCCCGTAGTGACCACAAGCGATCCCTTTTCTCTCGGCACTCCTCATATGCTTGAAATCGGGGATGAGGAACCCGACGAGATCACGGACTGCGGGGCCTCAGCCTCATACATTGATGAGGTTTCGGCCTCGCAACCAGTTTAAGGCATGGATACGTGGGGTGTATCAGATTCCCCAACCTGCTAGATGAATGGACTTAACTAATAACTCTTCTAACACGATCGCATTGCATCGCATTAGTTAGGGTGGCGACTCGGAAGTCGAGTTCGCTCTGATCAGGGAGTGTTGTCATACGCGATCGTTAGATGGAGTCGCTCGAGGGAGCGTTGTGGTAAGGGCATGCATCATACCATCCAATACGTATGCACATTAATAAGATTAGCTAGATGTATATGATTGACTGTTTTTCATTAAGTTCATACTATAATTGATGCCTATTATAACTTGAGACTAATAGCATTCACTGAGTTGATCACTCACTCCCACTCTGAGATGGTGTTTTAAAACACCAACCAGACCCGTTCATAGTTGCAGGTGACAATAAGTACGAGGAGCCTGGCGACACGAGCGTAGATGAGGAGGACTAGCTGTCCTACTTTCTGTTGATGAGTGAGTCTTCATCGATTCAGTAGACGGGATTCTGGATCGCTGAGTAGTGGACTCAGCTTTATTTTCTGGATATATCAATTTTTTTGTGATTTGTTGGGCAACGCCTTGAGCGATCCGTTTACATCCTTTTAGATTTGTATATATTTAATCTCTTTCAATTGGACTTGTTGTGATTGTGATTCATGCTTCAAGTAATTCCATACTGCGCATTTAAACCTGATTAGATGCAAAACAGTGAAAAAAATTGGTTATAAGTGATGCCCGGGAACTTGGGAGTCGAGTGTATGCATGACCCCCAATTTTCAGGGCGTTACAATTATCTTGATTAGTTAGCGATGGATCGGTTAGATTTGAGACCTATGTGAGTAAATCTTGGGGCTAAACTTGGTGTTCAAGTGATTGGGCGGATTCGTTGGCTTCCTACGGTTGATTAATTGGACTTGCGCAGTTCTTTACTAGTTCCACTCGTGCGTAAACTAACATTGAGTGTTAATGGTCAGTAAATGACAATATAAGTTAATTACAAAAAATAAAAATAAAAAATTTCAAGGATATTTGAAAATCCAAAACAGTGAAAATCCAGGATGTTACAAACACATACATCATGGTGGGGCTCACTAGCCCATATGTGTCTAAATGATGTGGCCCTTATCGTGGGGCCCATTATGTAATGTATGTATTCTATATCGACACCATCCAACTGTTTTTCAGGATTATTATAGGGAATGAGCCCAAAAATGAAGCATATCCAAATCTCAAGTGGACCATATCATTGGAAATAGTGGTGATTGACTATTTAAAAAAAATATTATGGGCCACGAAAGTTTTGGATGAAGTTGGTATTTATCTTGCCCTTGACGCATGTATTTTTTTATCTTATCAACAGGTTAGACGGCAAATAAACATTTATAGTGGGCCCTAAGAAATTTGTAATGGTGGGACATTCAATCACCACTATTTCCTATGATATGGTCCACCTGTAATTTGGATCTGCTTCATTTTTGGGTTCATGCTCTAAAATGATCTGGTAAAACAGATGAACGGTGTGGATATAGAATACATATATTAAGATGGGCCCCACGGTAAGTGCTGCACTGTCTTGGGTGAGGCCGAGCCGTGCCTAATCCGCTCTCAATAGCTAGCTGCATGCAGCACGACCGTCCATTCAGGGGTCTTTACAAGAATGACCCACCTCCCATAAAACCACGATGAATCAGATGTTGGCCAGAAAGCAAATTGTCCGTTCATTTTGCAATGGGCCAAGGCTCCTTCCCTCCATAGCCCATTTAGGGCCCACAGATTCTATTTCCTCACCAAGATTTTTTTAGGGATCTATTCAACAAAATGCTTATTGTCCGTTCATTGTGCAGTGGGCCTTAGGCATCCCCATCCTACTTTTTCGTGTAGTGTGGCCCACCTGACTTTTGGATTGGCCTTATTTTAGGGATCAAATCCTCACACTAGCTGGCTCAAATGATGAAGGGAGTGGATCTAACATTCACTTCACGGTGGGCCCCACAGAGGGCCCTAACAAGAACGGTCCATGTCCCAAAAAAAACATGCATGTCGAATTGAAAGCCCGTGAGATAACCGTCCATCAAGCCGTGGGCCATGGATCATTGTTTCTAGGGCCGATGTAGGGCCCTCCAGATTCATGCTTCCTGACCTTGGTGGACCCTGGACGCGGATTAGCTACTGACGGGATGAGTAGCGAGACTTGCTATTGAAGTGACGTCACTCAGTTCTGTGGCCCCACCATGATGTACGTGTTGCATCCACACTGTCTATCCATTTGGAGAGATTATTTTATGGCATGAGCCAAAGAACGAGGCAAATCCAAAGCTGGAGTGGACCATACCACAGAAAACAGTGGGGAGAGTGACGCCCACCCTTGGAACCTTCATAAGGTCCACCATGATGTTTATTTGAGATCCAACCTGTTCATAAGTTAAAACATACACGAAAGAAAGGAAAACACAAATATCATCTCGATCTAAAACTTTCGTGGCCCTTAGAAGTTTTTAACAGTGAGCGTCACTCTCCCCACTGTTTTCTGTGGTGGGGTCTACTAGATCTTTGGATCTGACTCATTCTTTGGCTCATGCACTAAAAGGATCTCTCCAAATGGATGAACGGTGTGGATACAAAACATACATCATAGTTGCTAGGGCTGAAAGTCGGGCAGGTTGGGTTGGGTTGGGTCGGGTTGGTGCTCAACCCTAACCCAACCCAAGGTTCCTATACCTCAACCCTAACCCAACCCAACCCAATCTCGAGTTGGGAATTCTCAACCCAAGCCCAACCCAAGCGGGCTGAGTCGAGTTGATCGGGTTGGTTAGGTATATACATACTAATATTTTCGTTATTACAGTAGTTTATTATATTTCAATATAGGACTTATTTTTTGTATCTATAATTTTATTAATTATATATGTGATTATTCGTTATAAAGAATTTCATTTTTTTCTTTAAAAAACAAGCTAAAATATAAGATAGCTACTCCTTTAAAAGCCATGTAGCATAGCATGAAGTCTATTTGGGAGAGAGAAATCTGACATATCTTGTTAGCTCGAGTCCTTGGAAATGACATGGACAAATGAGACTCAACATCACTAGTGTACCTTTAACACAAACGATCCACACTCAATTATAATTTATATGTAACTTATATATTGATCGGGTTCGGGTTGGGTCGGGCAACCCGAGACCTCAACCCGAGCCCAACCCAAGTTTTATTGGGTTGGTGTTTGTATAACCCAAGCTTAAGATCGAACCTGAAATATTCTGCCCGAGCCCAACCCAATGTCGGGTCGATCATAGGTCGGTCAGGTTGAACCCGCCTAACTTTCAGCCCTAATAGTTGCCCCACAGAACTTAGTGACGTCACTTCAGTAGTCTTGCTACTGAAGTTGTCAGTAGCTAATCCGCTTCCGGTGGACCATGCATGTCGGAAACCGGTGCATCCGCAATCATCGGAAGCGGATTGGCTGGTGTACCGGATCATGAGGTATGTGTTATATCCAAACCGTCCATCCATTTGATGAGCTCATCTTAAGGCTTGAGACAAAAAATAAGACAAATCTAACTATCAATTGGACCACACTGCAAAAAATAGTGGATGATTGAAAGTCTACCATTGAAACCCTTTTCAGGGTCACTGAAGTTTTGGATCAATATGAAAAAAAAATAAAATTTCCCTCTTCATTCATGTCTTTGTGACCTTATGAACAGATTGGATGGAAAGTAAACATTATGGTGGGCCCTACAAATTGTTTAACAGTAAAAATCATCATCTCTGCTACTATTTGTGGTGTGGTCCAGATGATCTTTGGATATGATTCATTTTTTTGGATAATGCTCTAAATGATCTCTAAAAATATAGATTAACGGTGTAGATATAATAAATACATCAATGTTGGTCTCATGTAACTTTGATCTCCATTGAACCGTTCGTACAACTCGGAGCTTGAGGAGCGTCAGTGTAGTCTTCGCACGACACGTACCTACAGCAGCTGTATAGCTGACGTGTGGTACACCACGTTCCGCAATCAGAGGTTGAAGTGACGTCACCGAGTTCTGTGGGCCCCACCATGATGTATGTTTTGTATCCACATCGTTCATCCAATTGGAGAGATCATATTAGGGCATGATCCAAAGAATGAGTCACATCCAAATCTCGAGTGGACCCCACCACAGAAAAAAGTGGGGAGAGTGACACCCACCGTTAAAATTTTCTAAGGGCCACAAATGTTTTCGATCAGCCTAATATTTGTGTTTTCCATTCTTTCATGTCTGAGTTAACATATGAACAGTTTGGATCTCAAATAAACATCATGGCCGGACCTTAGGAAGGTTTCAACGGTGGGTGTCACTCTCTTCTCTGTTTTGGGTGGTGGGGTCCACTACAGCCTTGGATCTGTCTCATTCTTTAGAACATACCCTAAAATGATCTCTCCAAATGTATGGACGGTGTGGATACAACACATACATCATGGTGAGCCTCACAGAACTTGGTGACGTCAACCGTCAGTAGCTAATCCGGGCCCGGGCACATGGGTATACCCGTTCACATCAGTTTCCGACTGGCAGTGCAGAACGTGTAAAACATGAGAGTAGTACGGCAGCATCCATGACCATTGACCCACCTTATTTGGTGAACAAACTGGGCCCCACCCACATGACCGACAGCAAGTGGGCAAATGGAGTTGGCTGCATTTAGTAGGCTTTTCCTCCCTTCCTAGCTTCTCTTTCCAGTCAAGGGAGTTATTTGATACTCCATTAGAGTATAACGTTTGATACTCAGGCTTTCTTGGTGACTCGGATTCAGTAGTGACCCCTTTCTGTGGGCCCACCATGATGTATGTCTTGTATCCCTTCTGTCCTTACATTTTTCAGATCATTTTAGGACATCAGATAAAATAATAAGGGGATCTGAATCTCAAGTGGACCACACCACAAGAAACAGTGGAGATAATGATGCCTACAGTAGAAACCTTCTTAGGCCCACCACTATGTTTATTTTCCATCCAACCTGTTAAAAAAATCACATAAACCTGGATGAAGGGAAAACGCAAATATCAGCTTGGTCCAAAACTTCTGCAGCCCTCAATAAGTTTTCAACGGTGGACATTCAATCCTCACTTTGTGATTTACTTGAGATTTAGATCTGCTTCATTTTTTAAACCCACTTCCTAAAATAATTTGGAAAAATAGATAAACGGTGTAGATAAAACACATACATGATGGTGGGCCACAAAACTTACGCTATTTTTGAAATCATACTCTCCAATATTAATCTTTTCAACCGTACAATAAATGTCCACCGATCAGATGTTCAGAAGATCAAATTAGAAATTTTTTTATTCATGACACATCTAATCTGATCCCCATAATCTAGACAGTTGAATTTAACTATACTCTTTATCGAGTATGCAATTTCTAAGTGCCTGCATATCATCTCTCAGACTCCGCCAGAGTATCTAAAGTTTTTACCTTCGTTGCGAAGGCAGGCGTGAACGATGTGAACGAGTCGCTTTCATACTTTTCATTATTGCAACCGAGTCAATACCTACCGCGCACTTGGATTCCTTTTTTAGATAATTCGACACTCTTCCCACCCCACCTTTTCACTGTCCCACATGCATTACACGTGCTAACTTGAAAAGCATGCGAGACATCTCATCAATGCATTTGGTGGTCCTCACCTTAAAGAACACGCTCCATAAAAGCATTAGGCTGATTTACACTCACCATGCATGCCACACATTCGCAATGAATGTGGACCGTTGATCAAGATTTTCTCAAACGGCCCACTTGATGAGCTGACCAGCTTGAGTTTGGCATATGGTCCATATTAAAGATTGGACCATCTTGATATCAATCTCCATTATTTAATGGCTGGCATTCTTCGTGTATTGAAGATGGACGTGGAAGAAGCATGCATCTCCATGATCTTAGGGTTTATTTATGTAGTTGATTATTCATGATAGAAAGATAAATTGTTATCATTATAATTTTTATTTCTATTAATTTAAATACAAGGAGAAAGGTAGATTTTTTTAACTCGTTGCAGTTTTTTGTGAATTTTTATTCAAACAATAATATTAATATGTTTTAATAATAATTTTACGTAAAAATAACATAAAAATATTATTATTAAAATTTTACCATAGATAAACCAAATATAAATTAGCGATTATATGGATATGTTGTTGAGGGTTAGGTAAAGTAACTATCTTAAGTAGTTGAAAGTAAAAGTACCATCATTACAAATTTATTATATATGGCCATATCAAACATAGAAATCATCAGTCAAATGAAAATGCAACCAGATAAAATAATTTATAATTTCAAGACTCTTTTTTCACTATATAGTGTCATGAATGGTGAAACAAGCCCAACTTTTAATGGCCAAGTAAGAGTAATTTTTGTTGAGATATGTTTAATCTTTTGACGTACTTAAATATTTTTATATGCCGTGTAAGTAATTTTTGAGTCATTTCTCAGTAGGGGTGTGCCAATGTGCTAGGCTCGGGCTTGAAAACTTAGAATTTTGAATAGACCGGATGAAACGGTTGGAAATAAAGGCCGAGCAGATTAGGTGCAACCAAACCTCACCCAAGACAGTGCAACACTTATTGTGGAGCCCAACTTGATGGATGTATTTTATATCTTCAACGTTTATTCATTTTGTTAATTATTTTATAGCATGACCCAAAAAATGGAGACCTATAACGGGCTACAAAAATTATGGATAAAGCTGATATTTGCTTTTTCATATTATTCATGCTTATGTGATCTTATAAAGAAATTAAGTGATGAATAAACATTATGGTGGGCCCTAAGATATTTCTAATGGCGTGATATTCAATCACCACTGCTTCCTATACTATGGTCCACCTAAGATTTCGATCTGATTAATTTTTAAGCTTATGCCCTAAAATGATCCGGCAAAATAGATGGACAGTGTGGATATAAAATACATACATCAAGGTGGCCCATGGTAAGGGTTGCACTGTCATGCATGAGCTCCCATATCTAAGTGCCTCACGGGTGAGGATTGGTTATTTATATATATTATATACACACGCACACGTACCATCACACACCCACACCCTAGTGAAATTTCACCACCTATGGGTACGCAAACCCTTGATTAGATGTTGAAACTCCTCAGAGTCTACCTCCCGAGCAAGAGTAAGGACCCATGCAGATTGGCCACTTGCCCCCACCAGGACTTTGCTGGAGTTAGACGGTCATACAGGGCTTCCATAGTGTCCACTTAGTCTACCATGATTTATACGTTTTATTAATGTCATTGTCAGGTCATTTTAGGGCAACAACTAAAAAGGAGGCAGGGTGGTAGGCTGGACTAGACTACACTGACACTGATGTTGCATTAAAACATTCACAGGGCGTATTATATTATTTATTTGCCATCAAACCTATTCATAAAATCACGTGAAGTTCGAGAAAGGAAAAATTGTAAATGCTAGCTTGATCAAAACCTTCTCCTGCCTCGTTAGGTTTTTAATGGTTGTAGTTCAATTCCTGCCGTTTCCTGTAGTGTAGTGTGGTTAGGTTTTTAATGGTTGTCATCCAATCCTTACTGTTTCTCGTAGTGTGGTCCACTTAAGCCTCTGATCTACCTCCTAAAGCTTGTGCACTAAAATGATACGTAAAAATGGAAAGATAGCTAGATAAAACACATTCATCAAGTAGCCCCAGGGAGCCCCTACCAAGACCACCCTTCTCTAGAGAACGGATTGGCTACTTCCTCGCCACCAGCCCCATAGCCGGTGGTAGGTGCTCCTTGGGCCCTACCATGTTGTATGTGTTCCATCCATTCGGTTCATCCATTTTTACATATCATTTTAATGCTTGATTCAAAAAATGAGAGGAATATAAATCTCAGGTGGACCACACCATAGGAAAACAATAGTGACTATTCACCATTAAAATCCTCTTGTGGCCCATTTACTGTTTATTTCACATCCCATATGTTGATTAGGTCATACAGACATAGATGAAGGGAAAAAACAGAGATCAGCTTGATCCAAAACTTTTATGGCCCCCAAAAGTTTTTAATGGTCAATGTTCATTCAACACGGTTTCCTGTAACGTGGTCCACTTGAGATTGGGATATAAATCATTTTTTCATCTCATACCATAAAATTATCTAGAAAAATAGAGGGACGGCATGGCATGGATGAAACATAGACATCATGGTGGGCCCACAGAGCACTGACCTGAGCATCATACGTCACACTATGTCACAGTATCAATCTCTCTCATTTCAAACCCGCGTGCGTTTTAACAAGATTTGATTATCATTAGCTCTAATTTCAATGGCCGGCATGAGTGAGATGGAAGAATGAAAAAGCCGCGTACAATCAGAATTATTAACATACAGCCGTGTATGTGAAATCTAACATACAACGCTTTCATTTTACACCAAAATATCACTTTTATAGAAAATCTAATCCGTTAGAACTGTGGACCACTCAATAAATATGAGTATATTTGAAAATGGAATCAATTCATATATTAATTGGGCCACATCATACTTTCCACCAATCCATCGGTTGTCCGTTGATTTCGACAGTGTAGCTCACCTGATGAGCGGATCATCCTGGTTCCTCCCCAGGTTGTCTTTAAGATGGGGCCCACCTTCTTGCAAAGCTTGGATGTTCTACTATCAGATGTGGGGAGAAGTACACGGACATTTCTCTCTAACACGTGCCTACTGCACGTGTAGCAATGGCATTTTCGATATTAAGAGTGATGTCCACACGGGCAATTATAAATGAGTTATTCGATACTCTGGTGGAGAATGGTGCTTGATACGCAGGCACGTAGAAATGGTACACGTGGCATATGTTAATTCAAATCAAACTGACTAAATTGTAGAAACCACTTCCATTGAGTAAAATCCTAACCTCTAATTAGTGGACACTTGTATGTTGAAATATGACCATTGGATACCTTTTAAGATCTGATGTTAATTAATTAAATAAGGGTAATATACGGCTCATGATTCATCTAAACAGATACACATGATCTAGAAGGTATAATATGAATTAATTTTATGACACGTGTACAAAGTTTAGGTAATTTATAAGTACCTGTGTATTATCCATCATACTCCGCAAGAGTATCAAAGGTATTCTCATTATAAAATTGTCTTGTTTGTAGCTGACTGGAAGTCAAGTGGTAGTATGGTTAGGTGATCAGATCTCTCCAACAGGTGGGCCACATCAGGGAGGGTGAAGCTACAAAAAAAAAAAGTTGAGTATGCCACGTCATAGTCGCTCATTCTTTCTAATTGAATGTGGGCCGTTGACTATATAGCATACATCGCCCCTTACCACCATTATTACAAAAGGGCCCCCGCCTCACAAGATAAGATACAGATTCGCCAACCTATTACGGCACGTTTTCCTTACGGTGGCCCACCTCTTTTATCTTCGAGATAGAATCCACAATGTAGACTTTATGGTACAGACGAGAGTACCTGAGATATACCATGCATTTGTCAGGTATCCAAATCGTGTATTGGACGTTTCAATTAGAAAGAAGGTGGGCCACTCCATGAATTGGCCAGATCCAAAACTCAGGTGGGCCACACCATCAAGATAAGTATAAAATCATGCATAAACCCATAAAATCAGAGTTGCATCTGATGGACGGATTGAATTCCGGGAATATATAATGGTGGGGCATCACGGATTGGACACTACGGGATTATCTCGCTTGTGTAGAACCATTACTACCATCGGTCTTCCAATCTGAAAATCAGACCATTCAATTCGAGGTATTTTTTAGCCATGGGCTGTCTATGCATGGATGCACTAGATAGACGGTTAGGATTCATGATCACACACCCACACATACAGCGCTAGGATGCAATGAACCAAGTTGGATTCACTGCAATGAACAATAAACCCCACGTCAGTTTTGTTCGTTGTGAGCAGCTTTCCACGTCCGATGGACAGTAGAAAGTCATGGACCGCTGACAAACTGGCCTACGGTACACGGGCACGGGTTTGGTGAGTCAGGGTTAAATCATGTGGGGCCCACTTCTATATATATGTTGTATATCTACGCCGTTCATCTATTTTTAAGCACATTTTGTGGCATGTTCTAAAAAAATGGAGTATATCCAAAAATCCGGTGAACCACACCAAAGGTAAATTTGGTGATTGACCATTGATTTTTTTTTTGTGTGTGGCCCATAAAAGTTTTGTATGAAGATGATATTTTTGTTATCCCTTCATCCAAGTCTATGTGATCTTATCAACAGGTAGTTTGTAATGATGGACGTTCAATCACCACCGTTTCCTGTGGTGTGGTCCACCGGAAATTTTTATCTCCTTCATTTTTGGGCCATGCCATAAAACGAGTTGGAAAAACAGATGACGGCGTGGATAGACAACAAACACATCAAGGTGGGCCCTACGGTCAGTGACTCACCCACTAATCTGTTACCCTGAATCTCAACCCTTGATATTTTTTTTTTTCATAAATCAGACTGCCAGGATTCCTTCCAAGTATTATTTTGACCACATGGCATCGAAGAAAGGCCCACCATCAGACGGTCCGGACTGACGAACTACGCCAATAATCAGCCCATGAAATCAGGCCAATGGTATAGGTGGGCCCAAGCACAAGACTGCCCCGGAGGTGTACACGAAGTCACGAACCGAGTTAGCTTGGTTAGCTTGCTCGACTCGCCTCGAAAAGCTCAATTCGGCTCGGTTCAAAGTTGGAAGCGAATTGGCTAGTGTGCCACACACCAGCTATATAGCTGCTGTAGGTACGTGTGACATGAAGACGAGCGCTGACGTTCCTCGAGCTCCTAGATGTACGGACGGTTCAAAGGAGATCAAAGTTACAAGGGCCTCACACTGATGTATTTATTATATCTACACCATTCATATTTTTTTAGAGGCCATTTTAAGCATTATTCAAAAAAAAATCATAACCAAAGATCATATGGACCACACCACAATAGCACAGCGGAGATTATGATTTCACCGTTTTAAAACATTCTTATGGCCTAACATAAGGTTTATTTTCCATCAAATCTATTCATAAGATCACAAGGACATAAATGAAGAGGAAAAACAAATTTCATATTGATCCAAAACCTCTGTGACCCCGAAAAGGGATTCAATGGTAGACGTTCAATCCCCCACTGCTTTTTGCAGTGTGGTCCACTTGATAGTTAGATTTTTCTTATTTTTCATCTCGAGCCTTAAGACGAGCTCGGCAAATGGATGAACAGTATGGATATAACGCATACCTCATGAGTCATGATCAAACCCATAGAACTTGTTGATGTCAATACAATAGTTATATAGTTAGTGTGAGGTACACCAGCCAATGCACTTCTTTCGAAGTTGAGTTTGAGCCGAGTCGAGCTGATTTTTTTACCTCGAAAATGAGTTCGAGTCGGCCCCAACTCAACTCAACTTGGATCGAACCAGTTCGATGACCCGATTACTTTGATATTAATGTTGCTCACCAAGTGTTCGATGAAATGACTCAAAGAAGTGTGATTGGTGGTAAGGAAGGTATGTATACGAAACTAGCACCCTTTTTTTTTTTCTTGATTTTTATGTTGCTTAAAAGGTGTTTGATAAAATACCTGTAAAACCATTGCTGCTGTCTCAAATACAATGAGATTTTGAAGGTAGAGTCCAAGTGTTTGTGAAAATGTTACAATGGCGAACTCGGCTCAATCTTGACTTGAACTGACCGAGCTACTAACAAAATCGAGCGGAGCTGGTGTAACGTTCTATCCAACCAGAACAGTGTCCTTAGGCGTTCACGTAGGATTTGTCGCAGGACCATTAGATTAAACCACTCGTTGGTGGGGTACCATAAATAAATTAACCCAGGATTAGCCCATTAAGGTGGATCAGTCTAGTTATGATTAGACTAAGTGCGGGCCGTCAATCCAGATAGCCGTTTGCACTTAGCAACAGCCAGTGCGGGCCATGCAGCGGTCAAGGAAGGTCAAAAAAATTTAAAAATTTGGAGAACCGCAAATCTCACTGGGTTTGTGGTCCATTGCGGACCACGAACTCAGTAGACACCCAGAAATAAATTATCCAAGCCATCCCAATGACACTTGCCAAACGCAACTCACCCAAAGGCCAGAATTAAAATCCGGTACTTGTAAATAAAACTGAGATATCAGGCTTTGCAGCCGTCGGATCTCTTCTATATTTACGGTGAGAGCCTAGAGTATTTTTTACGTCCATCCACGAAATCTAGGACCCTGACTCATGGTCATCGACATATAGGACCGTTTGATCGCAAATCGAACCCATACGATAAAACCCCGCATCTGTTTGCCTTCAGATTTTGCACGGTCCTTTATCGGGCCATGGAACACCTATCCTATAAGTTTCATAGACCTCGTAAGGCCATTTAAAGATCAGAGCCGTACGATAAATCTCCACGTCCGATTGTCTTCAAATTTTGCATGGCTCCTCATCGAGCCATTAGGCACTTACACATCTAGTTTAGTGGCCAGTGGAGTGATAGATCTACCCCAAAGCCAAAATAGGGTCCTAGAGGGTCATTGTAGGAATACTGATATAACTTAGGGCCATTTGACCAAAACCTAGGAAATAAAACCCTCTTTGGCTCTCTCTCACTCACTTCCACAAAAACAACAAGGGAGATGAGAGAGTGAAGAAGGAAGAGAAAGAGAAAGGAGAAGAAGGAAGAGTGGGCCGCGGTTGAAGTTGTGACCCAAGAGAAGTCGATCCTTGCAACTCCTTCCTTCTTTCTCAAGAGATCTCATACCCACCACTTAAATCCAAATTCTAACCGATTGGAGAGGTAAGCACCCATCTTCTTGAAATCCTTTGTATTGAGCTAGATATTGCATGTAATCCTAACATGCAAAGTTCATTTCACTCAGGGTCTCTACGAATCCACCCGCAAGTTGACAATCCTAGGATGTGCCCAAGATCTCAACGATCCATAGGTGAAGACTATTATTCTTAGGTGGCCTAGCACCAATTTTAATATGAATCTAATAATTATAATTGCTTGGATGATGTATTTGAAGAATCTAGAGAAAACCTAAACAAGACCTTACATTTTATATCCTCTCAATTAACATGGATTGATTATGGCATGTTTGTTGTTTCTCAACATGATTGGGCATGAATTGGTGAATGCATGTTCATTTATTGCTTGATTTTTGTGTGATGATCCATTTTAGCTTGTATGTTACATTAATCATTGTTGTATATGTGTGCTTGCATAAGTCCTCAATGTATGTTATGCTAGCATTGATCCATGTTTGTGCTATGAATAATTTATAGCTCTTGATCTCCTCGTTAACCCACACGACACACATGCACATTTATCTCGTAATATTGTTAGTATTTGCATTTATAGAAAAATCTAAAATTTCGTGTTTTGAAGTATGAATGCATGACATCACTTGTGTTAGATGTTAATTTGGAATTGTTGAAGTGTCATTGATTACCCTCAAATCCCTAGGTTAGTCAGGAAACCGAGGTGAGAGAAGGTAGTCCCGTTGGTAGGACTTCCATGAGACTAGACAGGCGGATTTAAGTGGATGCGAATGAGCGAGACAATAGTTGGACTACATGGGTCGTTTGTACCCGATGTCGTCCATCACATACTCGCCTGGACTCGCCCGGTCTAGTCCACGTACTGACTAACCATGTTTGTTAACCCTATTTGCTCATGCTTGTATGGAACCTGAAACACCCTTCAACCATTGAAGCCCATTGATAACTGTCTGAAGCCGATCCACTGACTCGAGAGCTGGGTATGGTGGAATGGGACACTGTGTCCGAGCTGTCGGCTTACGCCGGGGTGACGAGCCTCCCCGTAGTGACCGCGAATGACCCTCTTTTTAGCATTCCCCATGTGCTTGAAATTGAGGATGGGGAACCCGATGGGATCAAGGATCGCGGGGTCCTGGCCTCGCAACTAATTGAGGGCAGTGATACGTGGGGTGTACCAGTTTCCTTAACCTGCTGGATGAATGAAATTAATTAAGAACTCGACTAATACTATTATAATCGCATCACATTAGTTAGGTTGGCGACACGGCAGTTGAGGTCGCGATGAGAGAGTATTGGTTATACGCGATCGTTAGACGGAGTCGCTCGAGGGAGTGTTGTTGCGAGGTCATGCATCATGTCATTTATCATGCACATGCATTAACAAGATTAGCTAGGTGTTTATGAATGTTCGCCTTTAATTAAATTCATAATATAATTGATGTTTGTTACAACTTAAGACTAATAGCACCCACTGAGTTGATCACTCACTCCCACTCTGGGACGGTGTTTTAAAACACCAACCGGACTATTCAGTAGCTGCAGGTGATAACGCTGAGTACGAGGAGCCTTGCGGCGCGAGCCTGGATGAGGAGGACGAGCTGTCCTATTTCCAGTTGATGGGCGGTTCATCGTAGATATCGCGGGTGGACTTGGATCGCTGAGTAGGGGATTCGGCACATCATTCTTTTTGGACATATCATTTTTTTTATTTTTATTTTGTAATTTTGTTGGGCAACACCTGATGCGACCCATAGTTATATTTTTTGAACTTATATACATTTAGTTATTTCCATTTTAATAGACTAGTGGTGATTATGATTCATTTTTCAAATAATTTCATACTGCGTATTAAACTTAATTAAACATAAACAGTAAAATGGGATATAAGTGATACCCGGAAACTTGGGAATCGAGTGTACATATGACTCCCAATTTTCAAGGCGTTACAACTAGCCAATCAGGCTCGAGGACCGAGTCAAGCCGAGTTCGAGCTAAGGCTAGCTTGACTCAATTTGACTCGATGTACACCCCTAACTGCCCCCCGGTCAGTGCACATAAAACGTGCCTTCCACGAATTTAAAATTCAAACATCTAATGATCCAAACGGCATCCAACAACACAATAAAATTCAAAAACCTACTCTCATGATAAAATACTTGAATGGTATTTTAGCTTTCTATAAAGGAGTGATGGGTGCGTGGCCTACCACCTTAAATGAGTGATGGGTGTGTGGTCCACCACCTTCTGTCGACAATTTCATATTAAAAACATGAGGAATATTAGCACTAATTTTATATTGAATGTCCAAAAGAATAGAATATTATCATGCTCCAGACGTGCACCAAAAGGGAGCCACGCGCCGTTCTTCCGACCGGCTTTTTCGAGTTCTGAACTCAAGAAGCCGAGTCGTGAGAGAGCCACGAAATCAGATGCTATCCTAGTTCAGTCCGATTTTGAACCCAAGCCGAGCCACGACATGCTTTCCTCCGGCTTGGCTGGAGCTGTGGGCCCGGCGTCTACTTGATATGGAGCTTTGGCATTAATCCTGAAAAATCATTAAAATATAAAAAACAAAGGTTAGGGTATTGTTTCTAATGCACAGGGGCATTTTGGGAATAAAATGTATAAATTAGGGGCTAGCGTGCAGAGGTGGTCCAGTGATCAGAACCGTCCATCCTCTGGGCCTTGCTGTCTGTATCCAATGACCCAATAACCAGGCTGAAAGGATGATTGACCGTTGATACGTGGAGTTGGATGCAGCCCTTTTATTTTTATTTTTTCTATTCGACGGTCCACATTCAACTTGACTACAAATAGACGGTCATTATAATCCGTTTAGGATGAATTTCTTACTGTGGTCAGCATAGAGTAGCTTCCTGAAACTGTACGGTTCAGATCATCGGACCATCTCTGCGTAGGGGTAAAACTATCTCATTTCAGAAAGAGATATGATCACCAACAACCGGCTGTATGCTAACTCGGCATGCAGCTTGATTTTCTTATCTACGTGTCATAGATACAGGACATTTGACACCGTACGAAGTTGGGTCCCACCATGAAGACCGTCTGTGTGGAAAATCGGGACGGTTCATCATGAGGTGGGACACACCTGTGTGTCGGTTTAAACCGTCGGTGGTCTGATTACTTTGATGGTATGGCCAAATTGATGAGTGGGCCGGTCTGATTTTTATCCAGCTGAAATCCAGTGTGGGGCCCACCGTCTGCTTGGTTCAGATGACCTCTAGAAGTGACACGTGGATGGAAAAGATAGGGTTGCATACCAAGTCAGCATGGAGCCAGTTGTACAGTCTTGAAGACAGGTGTCCTGATTCCTGTGATCACAGACCGTCCAAATAGTGCCATGTTTCGGTGATCCACACCACTGATATGATGGGCCCCACTGGATGTGTGGTGGACATCCACGCAGTGCATTTGGTAGGTCCCTGATCAGCCGTATCTGAAACTCAGGTGGGTCACACCATCATATATATATATATATATATATATATATATATATATTATATATATTTGCGTGTGCGCGTGAGAAATGGTACTACGAGGTCGACCTCATGGGAACTTCCCATGAGATCGCGCTGTGCGGGCCCCACCGTGATGTGTGTCGAACATCTACCCCATCAGTAAGATGCATCAGTCCATAGTGGGCCATGTTTTTAAAAATCAAGTCAATCCATGACTTGGGTGGGCCACACAACATACATCAGTTAAGAGGGGTTACCCTTCTATTAAAACATCCATAATCATTTGTTGGGGCCATCTAAATGTGGTTCACAAATCTAGCCCATCCATTGCGTGTGTCCCACTTGGATGAGGGGTCGGACCAATTTTCAGCCGCATCCAAAACTCAGGTGGGTCCCACCAAGTAATTTTATATATTTTAGTCATTC